>CM065658.1:1622677-1627677 GCA_033220385.1 Triplophysa yarkandensis | reverse complement strand
AGATGACCACTGTTTAAAGTTATGGAACGCTGTGTAAGCATATAATTGAATAAGACCGCATGATGGTGAAAGCAGGATCTTCATTCATTCCTTATAATAAGCTGTTATTATATCCAGAATGTTTCCTGTGTCCTCGTATAGAAATGTAGTGATGTCTGTCTGTACATGTACTCGACATACAGCTGTATTATTCCTCACAGCCGTTGAGTTTGAACACGTTCGAATCATTCCTCTCTGTTCATTTCTCTTTTCTTTGTTAAAAAAACCCGAATTCATATCAACCCTTTCTTTGACCTATATTAGCCTACGCAAGTGTTTTACTAAATATATATCTGGATAATCTTAATATGTAATGATGTAGAAGAGAATCTTTTCATTGACACACACAAGCACACAGTTATAATAAAATAATGACATTAGAAGGTTGGCAGGGTCTCTAATGTAAATATTGCATGCTGAGATATTTTGAAATGAATTTCTGCTTGCATAAATTAAGCCCAACTCTTTTTTTTGTGATGCAGATAATCTATAATCCTGATTCATGACATTCATCTCATCACTTACAGAACACATCTCCTCTGGGGTTCAGCTGGTTTCCAGTATCGTCTTCCTCCTCCTCCTCTTCTTCCTCTTCTTCCTCTTCAGGAAAAGCCGTGGTCTGCTCTGGTGTACCAACATACACCTCACCATCATAATCAAAGGGTTGCAGGCGAGATCTCGGAGACTCTGTCACCACTGCCTCTGGGATGCTGTTGTCAGACTTTCCCCCCAGAGTTTGGGGCTTAACAGGGAAATCAGGAACGGCTGTAAATCAGAGAAGATGAGATGAAGAAGCAGGACAATCTCTGCACTGATCTGAGACAAGTCTAAAGCTGTGGACCGTTGTCCACCTCATTCATGCGCTTCCAGCGTGTATTACATGCGACTTCATGTGTAATATGCATGTGAAGTGCAGGGCATGTCTCTCTTTTGATTAAAGCCAGATGCAGTGTTGGATTAAAGATTGTTGGGTCACATTTGCAAAGCATCAAGCACATGGCAGACATTCAGCGAACTGCTCATCTAATGTAGGATTTTGTATTAGTCAGAATGTTCTCCAGACGTTCTCACCGTTGAGAAACCCATCAGCACTGCCTTTATCAGAACCCCACGATCTGTGATAAAACGGCTTTACTACAACAACACACATGAACACATTTTATGGCTCTTCTTCAGCTTAGAAGATCTCAGTTATGCATCATTTCAGTAAAATGATAAGCCTCCAGTAATAGTGTGGAAACTGAAGTTTGCTGCTGAAATAATGTGAAATAATGTCCCATTTGATTTCATCTAAACTTTATGAAACATCTGAACACAATATCTTAAACATCGGACGTCTAATCTAAAGTAACTGAATCATTTTATTTCCTCGGATGGAAATGTGTTTTTTCCTTGACATTTTTGGAAGTCTGTTGAAACCACACGGATGGTCAGTATTCACTTGGCTCTGATGTCAGTGGTCTGCATACAACAGCAGATATTTACACAGGTGGGATTTCAATCTGGACCATCCCTGTATAACATCCCATCCAGAAACAGCTTCTGGACCTGCATATGAGCATTAAGTTCTTCTTATCCGGACATTTATTTCATTTTGGTAAATGTCAGACACAAAAACATATTCTCTTAAATGAGACATGACGTGAGTTAAACATCTGGACAAATCTTCTTTTTCTATATTTCAATCTGTAATGAATGTCTTGCGTATATTTTTCCTTTCTCACCTGAACAGTCGAAGCCACTGCCGCGGAAGCCCTGTCTGCATTTACATTTATAAGATCCTTCAGTATTAATGCAGTCAGCGTGAGGACTACATCTGTGAGTCTCTGACAAACACTCATTCACATCTGACAATCACAGACAGCAATACTTATTATTTTAAATCATTCTATCACACGCTTGATATACAACATATGGTACATATACATTCAAAGCCCATAGCTAAACATTCCTAAATGCTTTTTTCATATAAAACCAGTCGACTGTTTAACTGTATTTTCTTACCTATACAATCATATTTCCCATTAACATATTTCAGATCGTGACCGTTCTGACACTTGCAGTAGTAGCTCCCAAATGTGTTGGTGCACTGTCGGTTAAATGGACATTGATTTCTCCCAGTTGCACATTCATCAATGTCTGAAGAGAAACACAAGAGTTCATGTCACGGCTTCAGTGAATGATGCACAAAAAGCTTCAGCAGTCTTTGTTTGAATGATCTATTTGAATGCGGTTCTCTCACCCTCGCATGTTTTTCCATCAGATCCCAGCTGAAGACCAGCAGAAGGACAGAGACAGCGGATCTCCCCCTGAACCTCCTCGCAGCCATACTGACAGTGAGCTAGTGTACATGTTCTCGAATCTGTTCACATCATAACATCCAGACAGGAATACTATATTTATACTATAATAATGCCCCAAAACAATGATTTTCTATGGCATGAAGATGGATGAAATGTGTTGACAGTACGGTTACTCACTGGCACACGAGCCGTCGGGCATCAACATGAATCCATTTAAACAGTAACACATGTAGCTACCAAATGTGTTCATACAGCGATGCTCACAAGGCCGAGGCTTAACACCACATTCATTCAGATCTGAAGGACAACAATACGTTTTCTATTTAAAATCTGATGAATGAACTTTACATTTTAAACATTAAAGTCACGATTTCATCACAACTGCTGTGGACCATGCCCACTGTTGGCTTTATAATTCTGGATAAATCACTGCTTTCCTTTTGCAGTGATTTTATTATTCCGTATTTCTTTTTTATTATTGATTTTATTATTCCTATTATTTTTGTCATTATTCATTATTAGTAGTGAGCCTTTGTGTGAAAGTGTGGATTAACATTGACAACGGTTTAATTATCTCTTTCCTAAAAATGTAAAGTTGAAGATTTTAAACAGATGGAGACATAGATAATTCAGAGTGTGTTGTCATTTTATTTGACATTTTTACACGTCTTTACAACTGGAACTGCAAAAAAATACTGAGGTGTTTATCATGTTTTCATTATTTGATTTTAGATATTGTTCGTTTAAAGAAATGATAAATCTTTGATGGTACAGACCTTGACTGCATGTTTTTCCAGTGTATCCGGAGAAACACTTGCATTTGTTTGGCCCGACACACTCTCCGTGTTTGCATGCCGGCTCACACTGGGCTGGTAAAACATTTAACATAGAGAGATATATCAGTTAGAGTAAAGTCAAGAACAGAGACACACCGCACATGTCTGGAAAACCAGAGCAAACATCCGTCTTTGCCAGACTTCCTTTGCGGTTTTAAAACAACACAGCACAGAAAAAACTTCCAGATTTCACATCAGATTGTGATGGATAAAATATTTGCCCAATGTTTCCGTGTCTCCCAATCAAAACATTTCTCTTTTCTTCTGGCAATTTGAAACAGAATGTTCGCATTCACAGATCATTTCTGATGTATACTGAATATGTTTTATTAATTAATTGATAAAAACAATCGGTTGGGTCACATCACAGGATTTCTTCTCATTTACCTTCACAATGACCTTTACTGTTTCTCTTCCATCCATAGCAACAGTCCAGCCGGCTGCCATAGCGACACACACCTGTCTGACTCTGAGATGGGATCTGTCTTCTTTGCCTTAGTCGGAGAGACCACAGAATGAGACAAAGACGGCAGAAACTTCCATCCCAAATGTATTTTAACACAAGAATGAATACAAAATAGATGAGATTTCTTTAATATCTCAATTCCTTCTTATAGACTATGTCACTGAGACGACAGAAAGAGAGTAAGAATGGAAAGAAAGAGGTGAAGAGGTCTCTTGTTTCTCATGTAATTCTCTTGAACCAGTCATCTTTTCTCTGTTTATTCGCCTTAAGCTGCTTTTAAACATACACCTGTAAATAAAGATAACAGGACAATCCAAAGGTCTTCTGGATGCTGATTTATTGCTGTTTGATATCTTTGCTCTCAGGTTTTGTTGTGTGTTTGTTGTGTGTTTGTCAGGTCTGTTGTGTTGTCTTTAGACCAATCCAGAGACGATGTCAGCAGACATGATAGAACTGAGCAGGTGGAACATCTCACATCTCCTCTCAAAGGATCTAAAGTATTCATGGCCATCACACGTGCACAAGAACACTGCAGGACTGAAGCTGATTGTGTTTTAACCTCAGGAGGATTTGACTGTCGAATGGATTTTATTCAGATGTCAATCTCTCTTTTCTGATTCATTAATTGAACTCCAGTCACACTTTTCAGTTCAATCTCTGTGGTGAACGCAAGAGAACTAAACAGCTTGCCAAATGGGTCGAAACTCTTTGCAGATGTTTACAATTCTCTCTGTTTTTCATGTTGATGCCTAAATGTGTGGTAGGCTCCAGAGAGACTGAGAGAGAGAGAGAGAAGTGACAGAAATAACCGTTCTCTTCAGACACAAGCAGATAGGATCCGCTTCTGGACAACAGGTGGACCAGGACTATAAACACTTCGCCAAAAGTAACTGCTCGCTTTTTCCATCTCAGTGTTAAAGCCATGAGAAAATCATACAAGATATAGAGAATATAAAAGACTATTGATGATTCTCAGATGTTATTAAAGTCTGCAACAATATCATCACAATCACGTCCTCTTGAGCTGCACAGAAGATCTCAATAACTCTAGTTAGATTTTATTCTTATTCATCAGATTCTATCGGCTCTATAATAACCATATGAAATATAAATCCCAGTTTTCTGAGCTGTAAAAGAGAAACCTCTGTGCTCCCTCCACAAAAGTGAAGACAGAGAGTGAAAGATTTCTTTACATACCTGTATTCTGCAGATCCAAGCGAGAAACACAGGAGCAACGAGAGAGATAGAGCACTGAACCATATGAAACACTTCCATCTTGTGTTAGTTCAGATTCTCTTCTGGCTTGTAGGTCTGCATCCAGCCAAGAGTCTGATCCAAACTCTACAGCAAGTCTCT
>CM065658.1:1578320-1622177 GCA_033220385.1 Triplophysa yarkandensis | reverse complement strand
AAAACCTTATTGGGTCAATTCTTTATAAATCTGACTATAGGAATTATTCTTTTTATCATTTTACAGACCTTGCTTTGATTTAGAGAGATTGTAACTGCAAAACTTGAAAGTTCAACTTTTTAATATCTATGTGACTTTAAAGTTTAATATTGTATATCATGACGTCATAATGTGTCATGAGAGTCTACATGTTGTGTCAGTATTGGGTCAATTCTTTATAAATCTGCCTACAGGAATTATTATTTTTATAATTTTATAAAATTTAAATTTTGATTTAGAGAGATTGTAACTGCAAAACTGTTCAACTTTTTTAATATCTATGTGACTTTAAAGTTTAATATTGTATTTCATGACGTCATAATGTGTCATGAGAGTCTACCTCTTGTGTCAGTATTGGGTCAATTCTTTATAAATCTGCCTACAGGAATTATAATTTTTATAACTTTATAAAATATTAATTTTTATTTAGAGAGATTGTAGTCAGACTGCAACAACTTTTTTATATCTATAATGTGACTTTGAAGTTTAATATTGTATTTCATGACGTCATCATGTGTCATGAGAGTCTACCTCTTGTGTCAGTATTGGGTCAATTCTTTATAAATCTGACTATAGGAATTATTATTTTTAATTTTACAGACCTTGCTTTGATTTAGAGAGATTGTAACTGCAAAACTTGAAAGTTAAACTTTTTTAATATCTATGTGACTATTAAAGTTTAATATTGTATATCATGACGTCATCATGTGTCATGAGAGTCTACCTGTTGTGTCAGTATTGGGTCAATTCTTTATAAATCTGCCTACAGGAATTATTATTTTTATAACTTTATAAAATATACATTTTGATTTAGAGAGATTGTAGTCAGACTGCAACAACTTTTTTATATCTATAATCTGACTTTGAAGTTAAATATTGTATATCATGACGTCATCATGTGTCATGAGAGTCTACCTCTTGTGTGAGTCTGTCAATGTGACGTCATCTCTCTGGGATGATTGCTCAGGAATTGATGTCATGGAGTGGATCATGGCATTCATGTGATGCCACACGTGGCCTTTAAATAGATTATGGCCTATAGTTTCAATGTCCTGACATCAGTCTCTATAAATCCCATTCATGTGCATGTTTCCTACATTAAAGATGACTGATACACACATAAACTATACTGCCCAAAGTGTTCGCTCACCCGTCCAAATAATCAAAATCAGCGATCACTCTCATTCTGAAAGATTGGACACATTTGGGACGGTCCCGTGTTACCGACTCTATGGGACGGTTTGATCTGATCTGTTCCTCTTGTAACATGACATCAATGCACACATCGAGATCCATAAAGTCATCACTTCTCTTATCCACAGGCTTTGTAGCTCATCACTCCTTTGTCTTGTTCTCCTGTGTGCACTTGCTTCCATTTCCATCTTTCTGCTCTCGTTCTGTCGTTCACAGAGTGCATAAGAGAGAGAGGATGAGGACAGGAACAGTGCCAGACTGTCATGCCATACATCCATCAGCTCAATGTACACACACACACACACACACACACACACACACACACACACACACACACACACACACACACACACACACACACACACACACACACACACACACACACACACACACACACACACACACACACACACACACACACACACACACACACACACACACACACACACACAGACAGACAGACAGACAGACAGACAGACAGACAGACAGACAGACAGACAGACAGACAGACAGACAGACAGACAGACAGACAGACAGACAGACAGACAGACAGACAGACAGACAGACAGACAGACAGACAGACAGACAGACAGACAGACAGACAGACAGACAGACAGACAGACAGACAGACAGACAGACAGACAGACTCTTGCTTCCAGTCTGATCTTTGCTTGTTCCTCTGTGGAATATTTTCACTTAAAATTATAGTCAACTTTTTTACGAGAATATGAATATGACTAAGTTATATGAATAGGCACACAATTTAATTTAAAAAACACAACACTAATGCTTAACAATTGTAACATTAGTTACAAGTAAATAAAATGATATATAATGGCTCATAAGGGCTTACGTTATTAAGTGTCAGACTCGGTCTCTATCTTCAAAAAACTCACAAAAAACTCATCTTTTCCGGCTACACCTAACTCACTAACTCACTTCTTTTCCAACCTACTCACTCTATCAAAAAAAATAATAAAAAAAATAAAAATCTTTTGTAACTTCACTCTCTGTGTAACTCGGTAGCATTGTTGTAGCACTTGTTCACCTATTGTTGTATCGGCTATTTACCGCTTCATTGTCTCCTCGACTATTGTAAGTCGCTTTGGATAAAAGCGTCTGCTAAATGACTAAATGTAAATGTAAATGTAAGTGTATCTGATGTAAATGTAAATGTAAGTGTATCAGTGTAAGCACCGTTTACTTCTGAAATTTACTCCAAGTAGGGTTCAGTTCTGAAAAATGGAAACTAAAGGCTTTCTATCGTTTTAAATCTTAAAAAAATAAGCATTACAACGAGCATACATAATCAAAGAAGATAATTTGAAAAATGTTGGACACTGGTACCCATTTACTTCTATTGTCAATGCAATAGTGGGCCTAATTTAGGAGTGCCACATCTGTTTGATAACCAACTTTCTTAAAATATATATTTTTTTGTATTCTACAGAAAAAGAAATATAAAATTGGAATGACCAGGTCATTAATCCTCGGATGAATTCTCACATTAATTGTTCAGGTTTGATCATACGAATAGTAAAAATCAAAGGTACATCAACTTTAAAACTGGCTTACTTTGTAAATGGAATTATTTTACTTAACCTCTGTTGATATCAGTTCAGGGTAGTATCTATTAAAAAACTCCTACTTTTCTGACACCTTGCTGGATTCTGTCAACTTTTGACCGTTTATTTGTAGGGGAAAACCGACGCCGCTGTACACGATAACTCTCATTACACACCATAAAAAGCACAAAAATAATGCAGATGAAGTCCACAGTTCATTTTTTATTTCTTATAAGACATGAAACATTGTCATCCTTTACGATATGAAACAGCATAAACCACATAAATGACAAGATCTATAAGGGATATTATATAAACGATGTTTTCCTCTTATAGAAATGCAATTATTGCATGCATCGACATAAATGGTGATATTATGTTTCAAAACATAAATAACATGTAGAATTAAAATATGATCAAAACATGTAAAGCATACAAGCAAGACGCAAAAGTTCTTACCTGATTTACTTGGTCAAACCATGTTTGTGAGTCATTACAGACTCGCATCATCTTCTGGTTGATGCAGGTTTCAAGTGGTCATCATTTAGTTGCATGAGTCTCAACCTCCAGCCAAACCCAAGCTAACTCTGTCAGACTAAGATTTCCTGAGAATGAAACATGGAAACAAACTTATTAGTGTGCAGACGACTCACAAGCTATGTAAAAATCACACAATATAACAAATGTTTTTAGTTCTGACAAATGCTGCAAAATCACAAACAGACTGTTTAGGGGTTACTTAGAATATAACAAAGGGCTCTTCATAGGTCATCCTCACAAACATACCATTGTTACCATGTTTGGATGTAAACACATGTAAATATGGACATACTCATACAGTAGTTTGAGAGAATACATCCACTATTTAAGGTGCACGCTTATACATTACCATAACGTGATCAAAAGGAATGTTATTACAAATAATTCTGTATTCTGATATGTACAATATCGTATTGTATCATATCGTGACCTTGTTTCATGATACAGTACAAATTGTTTGATGAAGTTTTGGTGATACACTTATAAATGGCTTCTCTGTTTTGAGTTTGGAGAGAACAGATGTTATGATTCGCTTCCTATCCCCTATAAAGTACAATATGGTCTGTCCACTGTATAGAATATAGTGAACTTGTGGTCAAGTAGCAATTTTCAGACTTCATTTTTTTATTTTCACTGCAGTGTAAATTCAGCCACTTGATTGAAGTCGTAATGGCAGGCTGCTCTTCAGGTAGATCTCCACTATTTGGCTGCAAACACAACAATAAGTTTAGGTACATTCATAATTAACAGCGTTTTATCTATTTATACGTATTCATCCAAAAACGGTTTATTGATATAGAAACAATGACTTGAAGATTACAGAAGTGTAATCAACTCACTTTGATGGAAAAGCTTCTGTAACGGGGGGTTCCTGTTTCTTAAACGACTCAGGTGGAGGAGAAGTGTTCCTAAAAATACTAGAAAGTAAATTAAGTACCGTTTCTGCAAACAATTGAGCACTGATAAATTGAAACGTTTAGTTTAACTCACTTGGGTACAGGTGCTGGTGGAGAAGTGGCAGAAGGCGTCATGGACAGATGTAGTCCAGCCATCTGCCTGCATGAATCCTCCATGGACGTGTACGTCACTAATGTCTTCTTCTTCACATCCTTCTGTTTAAACACTGTTGAACACCACAACAGTTCATCCAATGATTGGTATGATTTTCAAAACAAATTTATAACACTCGAAACTGTAGGTTCGAGAACAACCATCGTACCAAATGTAGCAGGCTTCAGGAAGCCTGGAACGCTCAGGCTCCGGTTGTGGGCTACAACAGGAGTATTAAGCCTAAAAATACAAGACAAAGTACATTAAGTACCAAATCTGCAAACATTCAAGTGTAATTTAAGACCATTCATTCAACATACCGAGGTATAGGAGCAGATTTAACAGAAAACTCCTGCTTTTCAACGCAACTTGAAGGCGCTGGTTGAGGTTTCACCGGAGGCTTTTTTGTCATCTGCAGTCCATCCATGGACCTGCAGAACACCTCATGACAGGAGTCAGCCTCCTCTGTGCTCTTCTTCTCTTGCCATCGTGATATACCTATAGAGAACCAATCACAGTAAGTCAATTACACAAAATAAGCAAATAAAGAGCGCTATACTGCTTGCAGATTGAAAAAGACAGGAATGGTTACAATTTCGATGCTTTGCCTTCATATTCTCCAGTTTCTCCACTGACATAATCGCAGAGGAGCTCATGTCAGAATGAAACGAGGCACTTTTTTCAGGTTGAGAAGGTGCAACAGGAGTTTGGGTGAACAGCTGTAGGCCATCCAGCCGCCCGCAGGGCATCTCAGCACAGGGCTCAGGCTCTCATATCACACAAGATCAACGACACACAAATAAGCCGATTAAAACGACATTAATACTGCTGGATGTGAATGTATTCACACACGGTTTCTTTTCCTTCTCTTCTTCTCTCCAGATGCTTTAGGAGCCACAGCAAGAGAATCTCCAGCACTCACAGATGAAGGTCCACTGGCTCTCAACGCCAGCTCCTCCTCATCCTTCATGTCCATATATTCGCCCCATGATGCTATGGGCTGGTAACCATCACAGGCCTCTGAATGCATCTCTGTATGATCAGCAAAACTCGACCTTTGCTCGACAGACGACACTCTCACACTGACTGCACGACGGATGAGGAGCTTTATATACCCGGCCGTTCCACGTCATGACTCATCCGGTCAACAGAGCAGCGCCATGGCAACGTTACATAACGGTCAAAACATAAAATTATAAAAAAGATATTATTTTAATATATTCATGTGTGCATGTATTTCTGATGAATAAAAATTAAAAATTAATTAATGGAAAATGTCTTTGGATAAAAGCGTCTGCTAAATGACTAAATGTAAATGTAAATGTCTCCGACCGCTCGGTGGCTGCTTTGATCAGTTGCTGTGATACTTCATCAGTACGTGTGTGTGTGTGTGTGTGAGTGTGTGTGTGTGTGTGTGTGTGTGTGTGTAATTGTGTGTGTGTGTGTAATGTTAACGTATAATAGATAAGAATATGTAAAATACAACCTTGTGTCTTTACACACTTAATGTCATCTCTTCATGATGGGAATTGTGTGCTCATCATAAACCCATGTGTGTGTGTGTGCCACAGGGTGTCAGTCTCTGCTTTATAGAACAACACATTCCTGTACACAATCTGACCACCAGCGGGCGCTCTCGAGTCCTCAAACAGCCAATAATAGTCTTCCTCCATCCCAAACGAGCTGTGTCAGTGTTTATGAGGACCTGTCAATCATCCCATCAATCCCACAGTTTAAACCCATGACATCATCCAGTGATATCTCCTTCTCAGGGCCAGCTTCTTCATTTCCGGTAGACATAAAGTCACGATCACAAGTACAATAAAGCTCAGGTCTTACAACAGGAGCACATTGAGGATTAAGAGCACAACTCATGACCCACCTGACATCATCGCCAAACATGGATTTATAAACCTTTACATATATGATGTCATCTGGGCCGGGATAAGAACGTGATTGTGATGTAAAGTCTGAATTTAAACCTTGTATATGGCCTTACACATTAAACACATGTTAAACACATGTTAAAGAAACGATGGGTCACCAGCACATGGATTCCTCTGGGATGAGATTATAATCCCTGTGGATAAACACAATCTATTCAATTCACTTTTATTGTCACATCACCACAGCGCATGTGCCCTGGTGAGTGAAGTTCTTGAGAGCTCGCTCCAGAAAAATCGCAGTACATGTAACATATAGTACAGACTTCCATATAAGACAGTGTGCAATATGCACTTACGTATAATCAGTACACACTAAACACAGAGTGTGCACGTTCTGCACAATGTAAACAAGGTGTGCATAAAAATATGTCAAAGTGCAGCAGAGTCCCAGCATGCCAACATCCCAGCATCCCAACATTGCAGCATCCCAGCATCCCAACATCCCAGCATCCCAACATTCCAGCAATCCAGCATCCCAGCATGCCAACATCCCAGCATCCCAACATTGCAGCATCCCAGCATCTCAACATCCCAGCATCCCAACGTCCCAGTGTCCCAACATTCCAGCAATCCAGCATCCCAGCATCTCAACATTCCAGCAATCCAGCATCCCAGCATCTCAACATTCCAGCATCCCAACATCTTAGCATCCCAGCATCCCAACATCCCAGCATCCCAGCGTCCCAACATCCCAGCATCTGAACATCTTAGCATCCCAGCATCCCAACGTCCCAGCATTCCAGCATCCCAACCTCCCAGCATCCCAACGTCCCGGCATCCCAACATTCCAGCAATCCAGCATCCCAGCATCCCAGCATCCTAGCATCCTAGCATCCTAGCGTCCCAACATCCTAGCATCCCAACATCCCAGCATCCCAACGTCCCAGCATCTCAACATCCCAACATCTCAACATCCCAGCATCCCAGCATCTCAACATCCCAGCATCTCAACATCCCAACATCTCAACATCCCAACATCTCAGACCCGAACTGTCATCTGAAGAAAATGTCGCATTGCACCTTTAACACAAAATCATGTAATGACAAACACAAACAAATGATAAAGAGAACACACGTTAAAGAGAACACACGTTAAAGAGAACACACGATAAAGAGAACACACGATAAAGAGAACACACGATGAAGAGAACACACGATAAAGAGAACACATGATAAAGACAACACATGATAAAGAGAACACATGTTAAAGAGAACACATGTTAAAGACAACACACGATGAAGGGAACACACGATGAAGAGAACACATGTTAAAGACAACACATGATAAAGAGAACACATGATAAAGACAACACATGATAAAGACAACACATGATAAAGAGAACACATGATAAAGACAACACATGATAAAGAGAACACATGTTAAAGAGAACACATGTTAAAGACAACACACGATAAAGAGAACACACGATGAAGACAACACGATAAAGAGAACACATGTTAAAGACAACACATGATAAAGAGAACACATGATAAAGAGAACACATGTTAAAGAGAACACATGTTAAAGACAACACACGATAAAGAGAACACACGATGAAGACAACACGATAAAGAGAACACATGTTAAAGACAACACATGATAAAGAGAACACATGATAAAGAGAACACATGATGAAGAGAACAGATGATAAAGAGAACACATGATAAAGAGAACACATGTTAAAGAGAACACACGATAAAGAGAACACATGATAAAGAGAAACACATGATGAAGAGAACACATGTTAAAAAGAACACATGTTAAAGAGAACACATGTTAAAGAGAACACATGTTAAAGAGAACATATGTTAAAGAGAACATATGATAAAGAGAACACATGATAAAGAGAACACATGATAAAGAGAACACATGTTAAAGAGAACACACGATAAAGAGAACACACGATGAAGACAACACGATAAAGAGAACACATGATAAAGAGAACACACGATGAAGACAACACACGATAAAGAGAACACATGTTAAAGACAACACATGATAAAGAGAACACATGATAAAGAGAACACATGTTAAAGAGAACACATGTTAAAGAGAACACATGTTAAAGACAACACATGTTAAAGAGAACACATGTTAAAGAGAACACATGATAAAGAGAACACATGATAAAGAGAACACATGTTAAAGAGAACACATGATGAAGAGAACACATGTTAAAGAGAACACATGTTAAAGAGAACACACGATAAAGAGAACACACGTTAAAGAGAACACATGTTAAAGAGAACACATGATAAAGAGAACACATGATGAAGAGAACACATGTTAAAAAGAACACATGTTAAAGAGAACACATGTTAAAGAGAACACATGTTAAAGAGAACATATGTTAAAGAGAACACACGATAAAGAGAACACACGATAAAGAGAACACACGATAAAGAGAACACATGTTAAAGAGAACACATGTTAAAGAGAACACATGATGAAGAGAACACATGTTAAAGAGAACACACGTTAAAGAGAACACACGTTAAAGAGAACACATGATAAAGAGAACACACGATGAAGACAACACACGTTAAAGAGAACACATGATAAAGAGAACACATGTTAAAGAGAACACATGTTAAAGACAACACACGATAAAGAGAACACATGTTAAAGACAACACATGATAAAGAGAAAACATGATAAAGAGAACACATGATAAAGAGAACACATGATAAAGAGAACACATGTTAAAGAGAACACATGATGAAGAGAACACATGATAAAGAGAACACATGATAAAGAGAACACATGATGAAGAGAACACATGATAAAGAGAACACATGTTAAAGAGAACACATGATGAAGAGAACACACGATAAAGAGAACACATGTTAAAGAGAACACATGATGAAGAGAACACATGATGAAGAGAACACATGATAAAGAGAACACATGATGAAGAGAACACATGATGAAGAGAACACACGATAAAGAGAACACATGTTAAAGAGAACACATGATAAAGAGAACACATGATGAAGAGAACACACGATAAAGAGAACACACGATAAAGAGAACACATGTTAAAGAGAACACATGTTAAAGAGAACACATGATGAAGAGAACACATGATGAAGAGAACACACGTTAAAGAGAACACACGTTAAAGAGAACACATGATAAAGAGAACACACGATGAAGACAACACACGTTAAAGAGAACACATGATAAAGAGAACACATGTTAAAGAGAACACATGTTAAAGAGAACACACGATGAAGACAACACACGATAAAGAGAACACATGTTAAAGACAACACATGATAAAGAGAAAACATGATAAAGAGAACACATGATAAAGACAACACATGATAAAGAGAACACATGTTAAAGAGAACACATGTTAAAGAGAACACATGATGAAGAGAACACATGATAAAGAGAACACATGATAAAGAGAACACATGATGAAGAGAACACATGATAAAGAGAACACATGTTAAAGAGAACACATGATGAAGAGAACACATGATAAAGAGAACACATGTTAAAGAGAACACATGATGAAGAGAACACATGATGAAGAGAACACATGTTAAAGAGAACACATGATAAAGAGAACACATGATGAAGAGAACACATGATAAAGAGAACACATGATAAAGAGAACACATGATGAAGAGAACACACGATAAAGAGAACACATGTTAAAGAGAACACATGATGAAGAGAACACATGATGAAGAGAACACATGATAAAGAGAACACATGTTAAAGAGAACACATGTTAAAGACAACACATGATAAAGAGAACACATGATAAAGAGAACACATGATAAAGAGAACACATGATGAAGAGAACACATGATGAAGAGAACACATGATGAAGAGAACACACGATAAAGAGAACACATGTTAAAGAGAACACATGATGAAGAGAACACATGATGAAGAGAACACATGATAAAGAGAACACATGTTAAAGAGAACACATGTTAAAGACAACACATGATAAAGAGAACACATGATAAAGAGAACACATGATAAAGAGAACACATGATAAAGAGAACACATGATGAAGAGAACACATGATAAAGAGAACACATGATAAAGAGAACACATGATGAAGAGAACACATGATAAAGAGAACACATGATGAAGAGAACA
This sequence comes from Triplophysa yarkandensis, assembly GCA_033220385.1. NCBI lineage: Eukaryota > Metazoa > Chordata > Actinopteri > Cypriniformes > Nemacheilidae > Triplophysa > Triplophysa yarkandensis. Next base: position 1,611,720 of record CM065658.1, on the reverse strand, counting down.
CATGATGAAGAGAACACATGATAAAGAGAACACATGATGAAGAGAACACATGTTAAAGAGAACACATGTTAAAGAGAACACATGATGAAGAGAACACATGATGAAGAGAACACATGTTAAAGAGAACACATGTTAAAGAGAACACATGATAAAGAGAACACATGATGAAGAGAACACATGTTAAAGAGAACACATGATAAAGAGAACACATGATAAAGAGAACACATGATAAAGAGAACACATGTTAAAGAGAACACATGTTAAAGAGAACACATGATAAAGAGAACACATGATAAAGAGAACACATGATAAAGAGAACACATGATAAAGAGAACACATGATGAAGAGAACACATGATAAAGAGAACACATGATAAAGAGAACACATGATAAAGAGAACACATGTTAAAGAGAACACATGATAAAGAGAACACATGATAAAGAGAACACATGTTAAAGAGAACACACGATAAAGAGAACACACGTTAAAGAGAACACATGTTAAAGAGAACACATGATAAAGAGAACACATGATGAAGAGAACACATGTTAAAAAGAACACATGTTAAAGAGAACACATGTTAAAGAGAACACATGTTAAAGAGAACATATGTTAAAGAGAACACACGATAAAGAGAACACACGATAAAGAGAACACACGATAAAGAGAACACATGTTAAAGAGAACACATGTTAAAGAGAACACATGATGAAGAGAACACATGTTAAAGAGAACACACGTTAAAGAGAACACACGTTAAAGAGAACACATGATAAAGAGAACACACGATGAAGACAACACACGTTAAAGAGAACACATGATAAAGAGAACACATGTTAAAGAGAACACATGTTAAAGACAACACACGATAAAGAGAACACATGTTAAAGACAACACATGATAAAGAGAAAACATGATAAAGAGAACACATGATAAAGAGAACACATGATAAAGAGAACACATGTTAAAGAGAACACATGATGAAGAGAACACATGATAAAGAGAACACATGATAAAGAGAACACATGATGAAGAGAACACATGATAAAGAGAACACATGTTAAAGAGAACACATGATGAAGAGAACACACGATAAAGAGAACACATGTTAAAGAGAACACATGATAAAGAGAACACATGATAAAGAGAACACATGATAAAGAGAACACATGATAAAGAGAACACATGATGAAGAGAACACATGATAAAGAGAACACATGATAAAGAGAACACATGATGAAGAGAACACATGATAAAGAGAACACATGATGAAGAGAACACATGATGAAGAGAACACATGATAAAGAGAACACATGATGAAGAGAACACATGTTAAAGAGAACACATGTTAAAGAGAACACATGATGAAGAGAACACATGATGAAGAGAACACATGTTAAAGAGAACACATGTTAAAGAGAACACATGATAAAGAGAACACATGATGAAGAGAACACATGTTAAAGAGAACACATGATAAAGAGAACACATGATAAAGAGAACACATGATAAAGAGAACACATGTTAAAGAGAACACATGTTAAAGAGAACACATGATAAAGAGAACACATGATAAAGAGAACACATGATAAAGAGAACACATGATAAAGAGAACACATGATGAAGAGAACACATGATAAAGAGAACACATGATAAAGAGAACACATGATAAAGAGAACACATGTTAAAGAGAACACATGATAAAGAGAACACATGATAAAGAGAACACATGTTAAAGAGAACACACGATAAAGAGAACACACGTTAAAGAGAACACATGTTAAAGAGAACACATGATAAAGAGAACACATGATGAAGAGAACACATGTTAAAAAGAACACATGTTAAAGAGAACACATGTTAAAGAGAACACATGTTAAAGAGAACATATGTTAAAGAGAACACACGATAAAGAGAACACACGATAAAGAGAACACACGATAAAGAGAACACATGTTAAAGAGAACACATGTTAAAGAGAACACATGATGAAGAGAACACATGTTAAAGAGAACACACGTTAAAGAGAACACACGTTAAAGAGAACACATGATAAAGAGAACACACGATGAAGACAACACACGTTAAAGAGAACACATGATAAAGAGAACACATGTTAAAGAGAACACATGTTAAAGACAACACACGATAAAGAGAACACATGTTAAAGACAACACATGATAAAGAGAAAACATGATAAAGAGAACACATGATAAAGAGAACACATGATAAAGAGAACACATGTTAAAGAGAACACATGATGAAGAGAACACATGATAAAGAGAACACATGATAAAGAGAACACATGATGAAGAGAACACATGATAAAGAGAACACATGTTAAAGAGAACACATGATGAAGAGAACACACGATAAAGAGAACACACGTTAAAGAGAACACATGATGAAGAGAACACATGATGAAGAGAACACATGATAAAGAGAACACATGATGAAGAGAACACATGATGAAGAGAACACACGATAAAGAGAACACATGTTAAAGAGAACACATGATAAAGAGAACACATGATGAAGAGAACACACGATAAAGAGAACACACGATAAAGAGAACACATGTTAAAGAGAACACATGTTAAAGAGAACACATGATGAAGAGAACACATGATGAAGAGAACACACGTTAAAGAGAACACACGTTAAAGAGAACACATGATAAAGAGAACACACGATGAAGACAACACACGTTAAAGAGAACACATGATAAAGAGAACACATGTTAAAGAGAACACATGTTAAAGAGAACACACGATGAAGACAACACACGATAAAGAGAACACATGTTAAAGACAACACATGATAAAGAGAAAACATGATAAAGAGAACACATGATAAAGACAACACATGATAAAGAGAACACATGTTAAAGAGAACACATGTTAAAGAGAACACATGATGAAGAGAACACATGATAAAGAGAACACATGATAAAGAGAACACATGATGAAGAGAACACATGATAAAGAGAACACATGTTAAAGAGAACACATGATGAAGAGAACACATGATAAAGAGAACACATGTTAAAGAGAACACATGATGAAGAGAACACATGATGAAGAGAACACATGTTAAAGAGAACACATGATAAAGAGAACACATGATGAAGAGAACACATGATAAAGAGAACACATGATAAAGAGAACACATGATGAAGAGAACACACGATAAAGAGAACACATGTTAAAGAGAACACATGATGAAGAGAACACATGATGAAGAGAACACATGATAAAGAGAACACATGTTAAAGAGAACACATGTTAAAGACAACACATGATAAAGAGAACACATGATAAAGAGAACACATGATAAAGAGAACACATGATGAAGAGAACACATGATGAAGAGAACACATGATGAAGAGAACACACGATAAAGAGAACACATGTTAAAGAGAACACATGATGAAGAGAACACATGATGAAGAGAACACATGATAAAGAGAACACATGTTAAAGAGAACACATGTTAAAGACAACACATGATAAAGAGAACACATGATAAAGAGAACACATGATAAAGAGAACACATGATAAAGAGAACACATGATGAAGAGAACACATGATAAAGAGAACACATGATAAAGAGAACACATGATGAAGAGAACACATGATAAAGAGAACACATGATGAAGAGAACACATGATGAAGAGAACACATGATAAAGAGAACACATGATGAAGAGAACACATGTTAAAGAGAACACATGTTAAAGAGAACACATGATGAAGAGAACACATGATGAAGAGAACACATGTTAAAGAGAACACATGTTAAAGAGAACACATGATAAAGAGAACACATGATGAAGAGAACACATGTTAAAGAGAACACATGATAAAGAGAACACATGATAAAGAGAACACATGATAAAGAGAACACATGTTAAAGAGAACACATGTTAAAGAGAACACATGATAAAGAGAACACATGATAAAGAGAACACATGATAAAGAGAACACATGATAAAGAGAACACATGATGAAGAGAACACATGATAAAGAGAACACATGATGAAGAGAACACATGATAAAGAGAACACATGATGAAGAGAACACATGATAAAGAGAACACATGATGAAGAGAACACATGATAAAGAGAACACATGTTAAAGAGAACACATGATAAAGAGAACACATGATGAAGAGAACACATGATAAAGAGAACACATGATGAAGAGAACACATGATGAAGAGAACACATGATAAAGAGAACACATGATCAAAATAAGGATTGCTGCATGCAGATCCAAATGTGTCCATCTCAGTGACGTCAAAGCTTTCTTTCCATCATCCTGTCGCAGTCATTAAAGAGAAACGTGCAGGAAGTCAAACACACACACACACACACACACACACACACACACACACACACACACACACACACACACACACACACACACACACACACACACACGTCCGTGTTGTGTGTTTTTGTGTGTCAGATTGTTCCCTCTCTCCCTCGGAGGGAGGGGGAGGATCTAACAGCGTTGAGTCACGCAGCTGTCAAAGATAGCTGTCACCCAGTTTCCACATCAAACACACACACACACACACACACACACACACACACACGAACACACACACACACACAGTCTGTCCCAGGTACCCGACGATGTGTTGCGTCTCCACGGACTGAGACACGCGCTCGCTCGACAACAGAAGAACATTACTCGACAGTTTGCGGATTATTCACTCGACGCTTCGGACACAACGTCGACATTCATCCCGACGGGAGAGAGAGAGAGAGAGAGAGAGAGAGAGAGAGAGAGAGAGAGAGGATTTCTGACGGATATGAAGACTAAAAAGGGTAAGAATGCATCCGGTTGTGTGTGATTGTGAACGACACGATGATGTTTGAAACACGTACGCGTTTTCTCTCGTGTCTGCCATTGTGTTGTGCTGCAGACTAAACACGTTTTATCTCACCATGTGCTGTCACACACACACACACACACACACACACACACACACACACACACACACACACACACAGTTGTGTCTCATGTGAAGGTGTTTGTGTGTTTTTTGTGTACTTTACATAACGTGTAAAGCCTCCGTTGGGAGAATTGTGCACTTTTCTTCAGGACGCTGATGAAGTTTCTCAGGAATGTGGGAAAGTTTTCTCGTGTGAAGTGTAACTTCCGGCCGATGTGACACATTTGTAACTGTGTGTGATTGAACGCAACATTGTAACAGTTCGCTGTGACGTCGCTGTGTCTCGCGCCAGTTCCTCGAGGCGACGCTTTCACGTTCTGCCCGACCTCGTGTTCTCCGGCACACAATGGAGCTCCTCGCGTTCTGCTCGTTTACTCACAAACATTCACACTGCGTCACTTTTAACACCACAGCCTGCACCACAGACCTCGCTGGGGTCGCGTGACGTCATTTCGTGCGTTTATATGACAGAAAAGTCGAAAAAACGGAGTTTGAAATGTCCCGCGACCGACATTCTTTTGTTCGGTCTTGAGATTTGCAACAGGTTCCCATCCCCCCCCTCCCTCCTCCTTATTCTAACTCTTCTTCTTCTTATTCTAACTCTTCTTCTTCTTATTCTAACTCTTCTTCTTCTTATTCTAACTCTTCTTCTTCTTATTCTAACTCTTCTTCTTCTTATTACTCTCTTTCTTCTTCTCTTTCTTATTATTCTTCTTCTTCTTATTATTCTTCTTCTTCTCTTTCTTATTCTTCTTCTCTTTCTTATTCTTCTTCTTATTATTATTCTTCTTCTCTTTCTTCTTCTTATTATTATTCTTCTTCTCTTTCTTCTTCTTCTTATTATTCTTCTTCTTCTCTTTCTTCTTCTTCTTCTCTTTCTTATTCTTCTTCTTCTTATTATTCTTCTTCTCTTTCTTCTTATTATTCTTCTTCTCTTTATTCTTCTTCTTCTCTTTCTTCTTCTTATTCTTCTTCTCTTTATTCTTCTTCTTATTATTCTTATTCTTCTCCCTCTTCTTCTTATTCTCTTTCTTCTTCTTCTTTTTATTCTTCTCTTTATTCTTCTTCTCTTTCTTCTTTCTTTTTCTTCTTCTCTTTCTCCTTATTCATCTTTATTCTGTTTCTTCTTCACTTTCTTCTTTTTTCTCTCCTTCTTCTTCTTCTTCTTCTCTTTCTCCTTATTCTCCCTCTTCTTCTTCTTCCTCTCCTTCTTCTTCTCTTTCTTCTACCTCTTCTTCTCTTTCTTCTTTTTTTTCTCCTTATTTTTCTTCTTCTTTTTCTCATATAGACCAACACAAAATTACTCCTCATTACTTCACAAGTTCAATCTTTCTCTCACATTACCTGTGTTTGTTTGTTTGTGTGTGTGTGTGTTCACTCTTATTCTTTAAATAAAATGCCCCACGTGATTCTTTCACAAACACTTCAGAAAGATCTTGAGGGAAAGTTTCGTCTTTCAGGGTGGTCTTTGAAAGTCTTCTTCCAAACTTTTGTCTTTGACGTCACACGGGTAGTGTTGTGACAAGAACACGTGTTATATAATAACATCCTCAAAATAATAACAATTGTCCGATTATGCAACAGAATCTTTGTGAATTGTACATGTTGTGTTTGTTGAGGTCTTTTGTGACGCCTCTGATCGTGAATCACATGGCTTTGACAGCAGGGATGTGACACATCAGCTGCAACACACACGCTCTTACACACACACTTAAACATGTGTACAGACAGTTGTGTAGCATTTGGCGTTTTGGAGGGAGAATCAGTGTGTGTGTGTGTGTGCGTGTCAGTGTGAGGGGGTGTGTTTGTGTCAGTATGTGTGTGTGTCAGTGGGAGCGGGTGTAGGGTCCTCGGATGGATGGGGGGTTGATGTTTGACTGAGTGTCTTTTGTCCCTCCTCGCACACATGGCCACACACTGATTCCCTAACTCTCTTCTCTTAACCAGAAACGAGATTATTTTGTTACTTTAGTGCTCATCACACAATAACAGTGAGACACTTTCGGTCGCTTTTCTTAACACTTACATTATTTTCAGCTCTTACTTTATATTGTGTGTCAACAGGTATGTTGGTGATGTCTGGGAGCGAGACCGAGGATGAAGACAGTTTGGATGTACCCCTGGACCTGTCCTCGAACGGAGGTGCGTCTGGGAAGAGAAAACGGAGAGGAAACCTTCCCAAAGAGTCTGTTCAGATTCTCCGCGACTGGCTCTACCAACATCGCTACAATGCCTATCCATCGGAACAAGAGAAAGCTTTGCTCTCCAAGCAGACCCATCTTTCAACACTACAGGTACTGAACGTTGGGTCGTGTTGTGTTGGTTGTGTAGCGCAGTTCTCGTCAAACTTAAAGACCGGAGAAGATTTGCATGGTTGACAGTAATCTGGATTAAAAAGATAGCAGCTGTTTTCTGTTTTGATGGACCCAAGGCCGTTTCTTCTAAGGTTGAAGTTTCTCACGACGAGAGGGGAATTTCTGGGTTTTCTGCTTTGTTGATCAGTGATCTATTTATATGCTCCACAGGAGAGCGGTTAGCTGTCATCGGTGCTGTGTGAAGGAAAACGAAAGGTTCAATGTCATAACTGCCGAAAACCGTCAGAATGAGTGAGAGAGTCGGCTCTTTTCAGCTATAGCACGACCACGGTCAGACGTTCTGTTCCCACTGAGTATTAGCGTCATGTAAACAACACTTCCTGTGAGTGCAGTCAATGGAGAGAATTCCTGTGGACAGTTGAGTGAATAACTGTTTTGAGTCATTGGAGATGTGGGGAGAGAGAGAGAGAGAGGGAGAGGGAGAGGGAGAGGGAGAGGGAGAGAGAGAGAGAGAGAGAGAGAGAGAGAGAGAGAGAGAGAGAGAGAGAGAGAGAGAGAGAGAGAGAGAGAGAGAGAGAGAGAGAGAGAGAGAGAGAGAGAGAGAGAGAGAGAATGTGTGTGGGAGAGTGAGAGAGAGAGAGAGAGAGAGAGAGAGAGAGAGAGAGAGAGAGAGAGAGAGACTTGCTCAGACACTGAGCCAGGAATTTCCCCTGTGCTCAGCCAGCTGTCTCACTAACAATAGGGAGACACAATACGCACACACATTAACATAGTGAAGACTACCCGACTCAGGCGGACCGTTGGATACACAATACAGGCCCATTACCCGACCAGAGACCTATAGTGGCTTCTGTTCTACAGAGACTCACTAAGAGACAACACAGGAACATTAACATACTGAACAGATTGTGTGCTAAAAGCTGGATCATTGAAGATTGAACTTAAGGCTATATATATCATTATATAACTTTACTTTGAGGGTGATGTTTTGAAGACCAGACTTAGAAAGAATGAAATACAAAGTTGCAATCAGAACATTTTATTTGGTCAATCTATACAGCATTATTAAAGTTTATGGATGCATAATAAATTATTTAAGATAAAGAAGCAAAGAAATGTGGTTTATGTTATGTTGACAGCTGCAGCTGACGGCGTCCAAAGAAAGTTCAAGATTGGAGATTGTTGTCATTTAAGCTGTATGTAAATGATCGGTTGCATGCGGTGCGAGATCTGCATTGACTTAAAGGCTAAAGAATTTAATTGTTGAGCTCGAGGTGTTAATGGTCAGCCACAGGACACAGTAATTGGTCTTATTTTAAGGGAGATAAAGATGCACACTTGAGTCGAGCATTCATGTGTGTTTTCTATAGCTGAAACTGCTGGATTTACATTCGTGTAGGTGTCAGACCCCCTCAGGTAAGACTCACCAGGGCCGTGAAAGATAATAAGCCATTAGCATGATTAAGACTAAAGCCCCTGGGTCACATACAGAGAGAAATCTCAGGAAAAAGGTGACACGTTTCTTGTTTGGCAATAATCCACACAACAGAGAGCTTCCTGGTTTGAATCGGTTTGTCTTAACTGCCAGCTCAGCCTTTTTTTTTAAGAGGAAAAACTAAAATAGAATGTCAGGGAACTGTCACATGTCAGATTGATGCAACGTTATGAAGTGCCATTTTAAACTCATACGTAATAGACAAACAAATAAATGATTCATTCATTGGAGAGTAGATTTGAACTTGACAGGTTGTAAATATTTATGATAGATGTGCAAGCACACAACACATTTAGGAGTTTGTATTCAGATGTATTTTTTTAGCATTTTTGAATAAATAGACCTATATATATATATATATGTATGTATATATGTATGTATGTATACATAATGTATGTGATTCTTTTTCTAACAACTATTTAATTTCACAATTATAATATATGTATATACACTGAATACAATTTTATATGTTAACTGATTTGTAAAAAACATACTTTCCTTAAGGTAAAATATAAGATATTTTCAAACGTTTGAAAGGACATGTTTATATGTTAATAGGGGTTTATTTGCATTTTAATTGTATTGTAATGTCTGAATCTATTCTGCATTCCGCAGGTGTGTAACTGGTTCATAAACGCTCGCCGGCGGCTCCTTCCCGAGATGCTCCGGAAAGACGGCAAAGACCCCAACCAATTCACAATCTCCCGACGGGGCAGCAAGGGCGGCGAGATGCTCAGCGACAGCTCCCAGTCACCCAAACACGGCCTGCTTGCCAGCGGAGAAGGCTACGAACCCGGCTCCCCGCACTCGACCACCAATACACCCCTCTCCGCGTCTTACCCCAAAAAAGCCCTGTCCCCCAAAATGCCCCCTTCACCTGGACCTCTCTTACCGAGGCCCTCCGTTATCTGCCACACCACCATCACCACACAAGGCATCGGCACGACGGCCCAAGGGGGTCGAGTGCCCGGTCTGGGGGTCGAGGGAGCCACAGAGCTTCCGGTCACAGAGGCAGCAGCAGCCCTGTTCGGGTGTCGCGGGGGCATCGGGCTGAGCAGAGAGGGCAACGCCAGCCCCCAAAGCGGCCTATTCAACACACCTCCACCCACCCCGCCAGACCTAACCCAAGACTTCAGCGGCTTTCAGCTGCTGGTCGACGTGGCATTGAAGAGAGCTGCGGAAATGGAGCTGCAGGCGAAACAGCTCCTCGCCTGAAGACACACGGATGGATGAACGAGCTTCATCAACGTTTGTTTCTTGCTCCTGTATCCCACAAACCGAACTCCTCACAGAGTTAAACAAACTTGACTGAGCAACCGAAAGCAAACAAGCATGGCCTGATCATTTCTATTTTTGGTAAATCAAATTGATGAGGATTCCTTTATGTAAAGCATTTCAAGGTGCCTTGGCAGTCAGTTCTTTTTTTGTATTCCATTTATATGTAAATAAATATGTATCTTTTGTTTTGTACACAGGGGACCAAAACCAAACACAGTAAAACACTTCCCGATTTTCCTTATTTGGAGAAGACAAGCGCTTCTCTTTGTTTCATTCCTCGCAAGTCTTTCTTTCTGAGATTTGGCTCTACGATTGTCGACTTTGCCTCATTTTTAGAAAACGCGTTTGATGTTGTTCGCTCTGCCTTGGTTTTTTTGCACAAAATGGCAGGTCATCTCAGTATCTTATCAACTCTTTCTCTCTGACAGACTGTAATCACTACTGCACCGGGTCGTTCTGTGTCCCATAGATGTTCGGTTTTTCTATTGTTTTCGTTGTAAAGTTTCGAATGCTGTCTTTAGTATTGTTTTTCTTTTCATTTATCTTAAGGGATGTTCAGATGTAGCAGAACTATAGTCTGAGATTTCCTCTGAATACTCAGTGTAGAAACGGCCAGTGAATGTGCCCACGTGCTCCCCAAACACATACATACACACACACACACACACACACACACATACACACACACGTACACATACAAGTACACACACACACACACACACACACACACACAAATGAGCTGGAAGAATTAACACTACATGAATTGTATTCAATTTTTTTGTTTGTTTGTTTATCAAGACCACTTTCAGAGGTTTAAGGAAAGAATGGTTTTATGTCACCAAAAATATTGATTTAAAGGTTTTGGGACCTTAGGACAGTGCATTTACAGTAGCCAATGTGACATGATGCCCAATGATATGTGACTTCTCCTCCTTACTGTGCAATGTATGTGGCAAATAGGGGTCACAAGGTGTTCAAATAAAGTTTTGTTTTCTACAAAACGTGATGCCTTTTTTTCACCAAACCATAAAGGAATTATTAACCAAGACTAACTGTTATTTATTTGACTCTTTTCTTCTGTGCAACACAGAAGAGGATATTTAAAAAAATGTCCTTGGCTTTGTGCACAGCAGAAGTCAATTTTAAGTTATGTTGGGCTGAAGATGGACAAGTACATTTTAAAATATGAGCACCGTATAAGTGTTCACTTCATGAAAAAAGCATACATCAAACATTTCAGATATGTTTTTCTAATCCTTTAATGCTTTTTAAAAACATTAACATCTTAACTTTGATCCTTTTTACTTTTAAAAGTTGAAAAGTGCTAGAGTTAAAATCTGCTTTAATCCTGTATCAAAGGTCAAACATTCATGACATTTAGTGGAGTAAAACGGGATATATGCGTTATAAAAAGTGCCGTTTGTTCCAAAGAAAAACACAAAACCAAAGTTAAGATCCATTACCAACACACTAACGTAAAAGTAAATATACTTCAGCATGCGCTTCTGTGGGTCACAGGCATTCTTCCAAATATCTTTTGTTCTGCAGAAAAAGTGACAGAAGTTTGACACTTTTATTTTGGAATGAACGGTCCCTTTGACGTGCTGCTTTTTTTGTTTAAAGATGCCTGAAGACGGTTTGGAAGTTCAAAAGAGGATCAAGGGATGAAGTTGCCTTCGGATGTCACATATTTCTAGCAGTGCCTTAAAAACTTACAGCATGTTAGGCCAGACAGATGAAGGTGGTTTACCCAGCGGAAGCCCCCAAGAGCAGGTACATCTAGACATGATTTATTCCATCCTACCACAACCCCACCTTGACATCTCGCTCACATTAAAGACATGTTCCTACAGGCTATCACTAAATCAACCTGACATTCTTCTGCGTGTAAGCTTCACAAGAACGCCAATTAGCATAATCCTGCATTTAATTAGCAGCGGCTAAAACCAGACGTCGACCAGTGCTTGCCAATGGCGTCTGTGAGTGTGTCTGTGTATCTGAGTCAGACAATGAGGTCGGATTAGCTGTGACACGTCTGTCCTGGATATCTAATTCACACTCGGTTTGACAGCTGTTCTTCCTTCTGACCAAGTTTCAAATAAACAACGTTCAAAGGGTCATTGGTCTGGTTGGCAACAAGCGATCTTAGTTCTTAGCAGATCCGAGGGATTCATTACCAGAACATCTTTTTCTGAATAGGAACAAACATCAGTCGTGAATAAAAAAGGCCTTTGTGTGCGTTTAAAGGACCTGGTGATGTCACACATGCATCTGCTCTCTGGAGTTTTCCAAAGAAGCAGCGGGACGGGCCTTGGATCATATCGAGCTCTACTCATACCGTTTATATTATATTTTTATTTTCTATAGATGTAACAGACGCATTTTCCTTTTAAAATAAAGCAAGCAGTGCCTCCGAGTGTCTGTAACTTTTTAATGATCAAAATGTCATACGCGTGCCATAACATCAACAGTGTCGTCACAATAAATACAAAATGTAAGTAATATATCATTAGATGTAGGTTACATTTACAATGAAGAACATTCATGTATTTACATACAGTCGTTTCCAGAAAGTTATGCTTTTAGAAGAACAGTAAATACACAGTAACCTGCCTTTATTCTCCATGGGTGGAGTTACGTTTGAATATGAACTCATGGACATCTGGGATTATTTGTCAAAAATTATACCTCAGTGAATGACAACAATTGATTTCTTTGCAAAAAGGTTACGTATTTACAAAATATATCTGTAATGTCTAATAAATATTTAAATACTAAAAGGATAGAGGGGAAATAAATATTAAAAATGAATACATTTCAATAATATTTTATAGAAAAAGTTCAATTTAATCCACATGTCATATAAAGTGTCATTTTATCCGAATTATTATACAAAAATATGGACGAATTTTTTGTTTCGTAATTGATTGTCCACACTCATTTAGTTAAATATTGGAAATACAGAAGAATGCGTCGTTTTTCAGGGTCAAACTCAAGTTATTCCGCATCTGTATACATTTCTTTTCTGGGTTGAAGCCAGTTATTTTGGGTAAACAAACATTATTACAAATATCTTTGTGTTAAACACAACATAGAAAGCATACAGGTTTGGAACAACAGTTATTGACATAATTTTATATATGGTTTTACTATCCCTTTAGGGTACTTTTAAACCAGCAAACAAAAGAAGTTATTCTGGTGTAGATAGGACCATAATTGTCCCAAATGACTAAAAAAAGTTATGCGGTGAAAATAGATATGCATGGGTATTACGTCAGAATAGGATGCTTCATCTGCAGTGTTAGACCTCCACATGATATACAGAAACACACAGAAACACACGTTCATACACACGTTATATAGTCTCCCCTGAGGCTACGCTGTGCATGACTATCATATATTCATAAATTAAGGCCGAGCGTTAAAACATTAATAATATATAAAAACAAACATTAACCACAGTAAGAGCTCTCCAGTGCATCATAACTAAAAGTTTGGTTTATAATACAAATATACCAACAAGGATTAAACTAAAGCCAATGAAACACATCTGTATATGAAAATAGAGAGCGGCTGCACATTGGCTGCTGGGTATCATATATTCATATATTTATAGTCATGTGTCTATCCACAGTGAAACATCTTTAGTATTTAAAAAAAGAGAAATATATCTGTCTATTTAACATATTTAACAAGTGCAAATACGTATTATCAGTTATTGAAAAAGATGAGACAGCGCGGTTAGGTTTCCACCGGCAAGTTTTGAGTAACTTGTTAGGGTCACAGACGACTGAAGTGCAAGGATGATGCAGCGTTGTTTACTGATCAATAACATGAGATCAGCACAACAAGTGTGCCAGGGACTTCAAGGGTTAAATTGGGCTCATAAATAGAAAAATGACTGATACTGATGGTATGTGCTCTGCTTTGATACATGCGTCTACGCAGGGCCGCAGTAAGAATCTTATAAATAAAATAAAAATGAGCAAAGGAAATAAGTTCATCCTTATATTAAAGGATCTGTGCTACACTTTCGTTGAAAAAAGACATTTAGAAATATTAGGAAGCACTTAGGTATGTACTTGTGAAAACACACACATACACACACAAACTCGACTGACATGGCCTTATGATCTTAAAGGAACGAATAACTGGAATTTTAAACTCAGAGTGCAGAAAATAATAAAGTGAAATGTAATGGTATAGAAAAGCAGATAAGGGTCTCCAAGTCTGGGTTCGTTTACATCAATATCTCTACAACCCCTCTTACCGTACGCACCACGTAATACTGACATATCTCTTTATATATATTTAAACAAACGTATAGACACTATATATATCTTTAAATATTCATTTTTCATGTAAATATTTACAAAATACTTCAAACATTGTGCAGTTTTCAAGAGAATGTGTCTCTAATGTCAACACAACATAACAGGGTCTACAACCCCAGACGTGATGTATGTCAGTCCACAACATCTGTGACACAATCCCAGCCAATCAGAAGGCATAAGATTCCATATTGGGCAGGATAAAAATAATGATGGACAAAACATATCCCGTTCTGTCACAGTTCGGTTTGTCTAAAATCACAGATTTAGTTTTAACTGCTCGTCACTTCATCATGTCGCATCTGGTTTGATCACAGCGTACAGCCCTGATTACACTGACAGGTCGCTGTATTGTTGATCTCCTGCAGGCATTGCTTGTCGCTGAGAGCCTGACATTATTTGTGAGCTACACGAATGGCCATTTTTCAAGTTTAAACTAAAGAAAAAATTCTAAGGTCATAAGTCATTCTATATTTCTTGCATAAAAAAAGAAACATTTGCTATATGTAGGCAATAACAAGTCGTATGAAATAATGGTAGGGGTATTCTGTATGGTCAAAAAAATGTTTTGCTCAAAATAGGATAAACCCATCCTTTGGGTTATTAATAAACCCCTGCTGGGTGGGTTTTAATTCAAAATACTGGGTGGTTTTAACCCTCTATTGGGTTAAATATAAACTATTTGTTGGGTTGTTGAGTTCGTCCATTTTCTGACCCAATGTTGGCCTAATTATGTAATATTTGACGCTTCAATTGAACTTATTAGGTCACTAATAACTAAATATTTTGCAAATACTCCATCAGTATATAACTCTGTTACCGTGAATTAATGATCACATGCTTCACAATTTTCCCCTAGCATTGTCATTGCTTTTTGTATAAAGTCAATCTTTTTTCTAAAAAGTTGCAACATGTTTGCACGTCTAAAGAAATGTTTATTTAGTTCATATGGTTATTTTAAATGGATGTTAGGTTAAAAGTGGATGAACCCAACCGTTGCTGTGTTCTTAAACCATCATTGGGTCCAATATTGACCATTGCTGGCTTGAATGAACCCAATGGTTGGGTTTGTCCATTTTACCCAACTTTGTTTAGTAATATTTTAGCATTTTAGGATGATGGACAATCCTTAAATCCCTGACCGCCAGTATGCAAGGTTTCAAAATGTAACGCATTGCTAATTTATAAATGGCTAATGAATCATAGCTGTGAAGAACGGTGTGTTCTGACAGCCTAACCATCGGCGAACGTGTTAAATGAGTGCTTCATGTGTCACATCTGACAGACATCCACTACAGTCCGTCCAACAGGTTAGGAAAAGTGCTGGATGAGGCATGATGGAACTGGACAGGAAATGATGTGTATGTAATATAAACGACTGATGATTGAGTGGGAGGTGGAAAAATATGAGAAGAAAGAAAGATGAGAAGACGTGGTTTTTCTATTATGCTCCATGATACAGAGAACAGAACAACCTCGCCCAGTCTCAGAGGTGCAGGATGACACGTGAGAGAGAACGCATACAGAAACCTTGAGACAAGCACACACACTCAAACACACACACACACGCGTGCGCGCACACACACACAACAATCTCAGCTACATCAGTGTGAAAACTCTAGAAATGATTTGCTTGTTGCCCTTAAATATTTCTGTCCTCTGTGAGAACACCAGACATATGGCTCTTACATAATAACCACAAAACAAAAATAACTTCTTGTAAATGTATCGCTGTGCACTTTATGGGTAGTAATAATAACAAACACAATATATCGTGTTTTAGGCATGATTATATATATTATCTGTTCTTTTTATAATGAAATATAACAGTGTCTAATATAAATATTAAAGTCTTTGGGAGTTTAAAAGTGAGCTACATCGCAGATGGCAGGATGAGAGTAAAATCCTAAACACGTACAGTAGAACCCCACAGTGAAGAAACTCTCTTTTACACTAGAAAAGAAGAGCGATTATATTACAGTTACCCTGCCTCGGTCATTGTCATTCAGTGCTTTTGTGTAAAGCTTGAGTGTGTGTTGGTGTCTTGGCTGTAAGCACCCGTGTGTTTGTGTGTTTATAATCTTGTTTGGGCCTCTGGGATGTAGATCTCAATGCTGTCGGCGCAATCCGTAGCCGAGCTCTGCCGTTGAGAAGCGGCCGCGCGTTTAGCCGCCAGAAGTCGTTTGCGCGCCTCAAGACGCTGGGAGCCCTCCAGAGATCGGTCTCGCACCAGCAGCATGGGACGCTTACCCGGCTTCCTCGCTACCGGAGGGGGTACGCGCTTCTCCTGGACAACAACAACAGATCAGAGTCATTGACCGTAATTGCTTTTAAGTACCGAGCATCGGCTTTACGCTCCAGGGGTCACAAAGCAGTTACGGAGGCCACGTGTTTGTCAGGAGTTCAGCCCGACAGAAATTTGGCATGAGGTGAACAGGAGCACTGGAAGCCGAGCGAACAGCATGCAGCGTGCAACTTTAAATCAGATCACTGTCAACAACAAAAAAACATACGGTGATGAGGTCACAACAACAAAGAGCAAAATAAATCACATCATGCAATAAGCATTGAGATGAAAACTCAATTGGGACAGTAATAACAAACGGGTAATGGGGCTCAAAAGCGTGCAAAAGAAAGGAAACATCTACACCGTGAACACACCTTTAAGTCTCCCTGTACTCGATAATTTTAACATAATAACAAAATAACATTCTTAAACATCTTTGTTAGCTCCGCCTCCACTCAAACACACTTAGCAGTTTCATACGCTGCAAAAGGTTAAGCTAAGACCTGACGCATCGTGCAGACATTGTTTTGACTCTGGAACTGGTGATCCATGTGATCACATGAGTTGATTTGTTTGGTTTAAGGTTTATGACATCATTCATTGAGGCAATTTCGAACCCACACCTTTGGAAAACTTTTGAAAAAAAAGTTCTCATCGATGGTTTAAATGGATAAATTTGCCCATGTTTGTCTTATAACAAATATATAAACAACTCAAAAAAATTGATTTTCAACTCAGGGGATCTTTCAAATATTTCTTACTGTGGTAGCAAAGCTGTGAGTTCTCGATTGATAAAGAAGAGAGACAACTTTATCGATGGTGGAACGATCTGCCTCTGGCTTCACGCTTGTCAGGCTAAATCTCTATCTTCAAAAAACTCCTAAAAACTCATCTTTTCCAGCTACATCTAACTCACTAACTCACTTCTTTTCTAACCTACTCACTCTATCAAAAAAATAAATAAATAAATAAATAAATAATAATAATAAAAAATAAATTTTTTTTTTTTTTTTATATAAATACTTTTTATAACTTCTCTCTCTGTGTAACTCGGTAGCATTGTTGTAGCACTTGTTCACCTATTGTTGTATCGGCTATTTACCGCTTCATTGTCTCCTCGACTATTGTAAGTCGCTTTGGATAAAAGCGTCTGCTAAATGACTAAATGTAAATGTAAATGTAAACTTTAAGGCCTCCGGTATAGATGCAGTGTTACTGTGCTGTATTTCTATAGTGTTTCACATTATATGAGATTTATTGTTGAGAGTATGGTATTTTAAGAGCGTATAACACATCTGGATTTATGATATAATGCTTGTACCCTTCTCTCGGGTGGTTCCAGAAGTCTCCAGTTGTTGGCTTTCAGCTGGTGTAGCTCATCAAACTTCAGACTGATGTTCTCAATAGACAGCTGAAGCATATCCCAGAATCCTGCCAGATCCTGAGACACAGGCCGCGGGTGGGCGTTTGGATTCTGTCAGCGGAAACGGAGATTATACACAAAACATCTGTTCTGTTGGAATGGCTTACATTGCTGAATTCGCTCGTATTGATATATATCATATCAATGCCAGAACTGCTGGTATAAGGGGCGGGGTTAGAAAAGAGCTGGTATGAGATTGGCTGGTGTGTGGGGTTTTAAACGTACCAGGTTTTCTTCACAGAGTTCCCGGAACTGCTGGAATTTCTGTGACATCAGAAGCTGAGCGCTGCCCACCGCACTGCGAATCTTGCCAAGGACTATAAACACAAATAAATATTATAAGCTTTGAAATTCAAGTGTAGTAAAACTAAAAAATGTTGTCCACCAGGGATCAAATACAATGCCGACGGGAATAGGTTTAACATCACAGCGTTTGCGGGACACATGAGAACCAATGACGTTTGATCCCACTGATGTTTGATCCGTGCCACCTTTGATTTGTAAGATGCCATGATGATGAGTTTCTGGGAATGTATTAAACTCAGTCTGACTCACACAAGGGTAATGCATGACATCAGAATATAACGTGCGCTACATATGAACTGATGGTTTGGTGATGTGATGTTCTTAGTCAGATTAATCCTGAACAATGCCACAGGTGTCAATGTGAAAGTGTGTTTTCCTATCAAGCTCGCAAAAGCCCAGACATCCAGTTAATGTTTAAATCGCGTCTCTTTGAAGCGTGAAGAGGGGTCGTAAATTTCTACAGCTTGGAACCTGAAGGTGAAGACCTGATAGGCAGGGGGAGTGTTTACCGGGCACACCAAATAAACACCCCACAAAAGGCAACGAGACAAGAAAATCACACATACGGAACAAGACTGAGATGTAAAAACAGATATGGAGTGAAAGAGAGCAAACAACGTATCGGATGACCAAACAGTCTTGAATTCTCTTAAAGGGTGCTGATGTTTGCCATGTGGAGGTCACATAAAGGCCCGGATCAGGCTTGAGCTGTCCCGCAGCAGGTTTCACCGGATCAGAGACACACGGCGGTTTGAACAGAGAATCTATGATATGAACTCGATCTGTTTAACATATGCAGCGGCGAGGGACCATATGGCAAACAATGAGCTGACACAGAACACATAGATTAGCATATTTTATGCATTCAGGAAGAGTAGGAAGGGTTAGAGAAGAGTGTGAGAGAGAGAGAGAGAGAGAGACAGAGAGAGAGAGAGAGAGAGAGAGAGAGACAGAGAGAGAGAGAGAGAGAGAGAGAGAGAGAGAGAGAGAGAGAGAGAGAGAGAGAGAGAGAGAGAGAGAGAGAGACAGAGAGAGAGAGAGAGAGAGAGAGAGAGAGAGAGAGAGAGAGACAGAGAGAGAGAGAGAGAGAGAGAGAGACCAGAGAGAGAGAGAGAGAGAGAGAGAGACAGAGAGAGAATATAGAAATCGGAGAGGTAAACCATAAACAGACCATAGAAGAAAGAGAGACAGGGTGGCTCCCTGCTGGTAGAAATGTCTGGTATGTGAGGGAGAGACGATCAGCGGAGAGATGAACAAGCATGCTTTGTGACAGACATGATGATGGTCACTTCGCAGTGTGTGTGTGTGTTTGAGTCGGAAAAGGGAAGTGAAGGAAAGGCACAGGCCGGATGGAGGGAATCAGACTGCGAAATGACCTCATACACTTATAGTTTTATTTAAGGGGTTATTATTGCAAATAGCATTGACGCTGACTTTAAAAGTGTCAAAAAAATGTCTAAATCAAGTTTGGCGATAGTAAGTTAACTGTACCTAAAATGGACTCAAATTTCATTTCATGTCACTTTTTTAAACAATTTTTTTTTGTCGAATTACTTTTTGAAAATGCACATTTAACGCCACCAAACCAAACCAATATACATATTTATTTATATTCTCTCTATATATAGAAATATTGTGGAATATTTAACAGTATTTGAAAATTTAAAAATTAAAATTTTTATTTTTCGATAATTTCTGGAGCCCAAGCTGATAGAATATTAACATTCTTACTATTAAAATGCAATTTTCATATATAGAAATCAAATGTTTATTTAATTTTTATTTGATGAAAAATAGCATTAAAATAGTTATTCAATCTATACATTTTACATCCACCTTAAAAATTTGTAGTCCGTGTAATTTAAACACAGACTGCACGAGAATGTGGCAGTGCCAGCAAAATGGCACAAAATTATTTTTTTCAGTGCGTTGTAAAATAATAATTTATGTATTTTTATATTCTTTGCATTCCTTCATTTACATCTTTATCAGTATTTGTTTCCTTAGAATGAAACCCATCATCTTCTTAAAGTCTAAAATCTATTAAAACCGGAGTTGCAATATAAATGGTCAGAATCTCCATTTGAATTTACTCACTTTCTTCCGATAACTCGTTCTCTCGCTCTTGTTGCTCCATTTGCCGGCACCACCCCTCCATCCTCTCGACCTCGGCCTGTAGCAGCTTCAGAAACCAGCGTCCGTCCTGCGGGCACACAGACCCTGTAACTCCGCCCCCATATTCCTCCTCCGGTGCTCCGTCCATCCAGGGGTCAGGCGGGGGAAGAATGGAGGGGTCGAAGCCCACGTCGGAGTAGTCATCCTGGGTACAGGCGTGGTAGTGGTTGCCAGAGCCCTGGATGCTGACGGTGGATGTGGCTGCGTCTCTAGACGGCTGGCGGACGACGGGCCCATGTTGGGTGCGTATGAGTTGCTCATCGATGAAGTCCTCAGGAAGGTCAAGATCAGCTTGGACGGCAGTTGTTACACTGTTAGAACGTGTGACTCGGCGATGGCTGTAAATAAGAACAATATTTGTGTGACTTTAACCCAGAAGGTGGGGTTAACCGTCTCTGACTGAACACAACGATAGTGTTTCTCGGTCAAACTGTTAACTGTGACGCTGTACACAAATACACCCAAACACAGAGACTCATACATTCTCTCGGCACAGGATTGAATGACATAACAACACATCTGGTTGTGATCTGTTAGTCTGGTGTTTGCGTGAATGTGTGCTGGAGATGTAGGACACCTGTTCTATTCTGGTGCGCTGAAGCACACGGGCATCGGTCACACAGATAGTTCATGCATTTGGGTGGTTTTGGATGTAAAAGGGTAAGGAAAAAAAACACAACAAACCACCAGCACATGTAGGCCATCATGTAATATTGGAATAAACTATATTATTATATATTATGTGAACATGTGGGTTTGAAAAATATATACTATGTATTTCTATGAATAATAAAGCTTTATTTCATTGTGTGAAATTATTTCTTATATTAAACCTGTATGACTTTCATTCCTCCATGGAATACAACGTAAGTAAAACAGACTTATGGAGAAATGTATTTCCTATCAGTAAGTTCTTTAGTAAGTGACATGAGGTCAAATGAGTTGAGCTGACAAACATAAGATCAACCCAGTTATCTGTTAAAAACCATCTTTCTTACGCCATCACTGGGACACGTATCTTTTGTCTTAGCCATTTGTTTCTCATTAAAGACCATTTGACATTGTTTGTGTATGTCAGACAGGCCTGCTTCATCTCAGCTAACTACTTCCTGTAGAGGGAGAGAGCGAGATAAATAAAAAGAATCACATGGTAGTAATCACTGCTGTTTGTAAATCATATCTCAAAAAAAAGTGTGGTTGACTCTGACTTGATTTTTTCTTTGGCAAAACACAAACAAAGATATTTTGAGAAACGTGTCAGTGGTTTATACATAATAGTTCTAAATTAGGTTTCTTCAAAATATGGTAATAAGAATGCAAATGTGGTCAGAATTTTCTTTTTGGTGTAAACTCACTTTGAGTCACAAATTTCATAGATAAAGTTACGGTCATGTATAGCAGCTCAACACATGCTGCAAAACATGTTAAACTGTCTGCTCAAGTGTACTTCCCTTAAGCACAGGAAGCAAGGTGTGATTTGTATGAGACACAGCCACAGGGGAGGACAACCCGTTCCTTCATTTCCATCATTCTGAGCTGCAGCGGTCTCTGTGTACAGCTTAAGAGCTTTGACTGCTCAAAAAAACAAGAGCAGACCTGTGCAGAAGCCCTGTCCGCGTGTGTGGCTGTTTTACTGCCGTCTACCCTCTCGGTTACAAAGACATGCTTCAGCAAAGTCCAAATACCAGCGACCTGTGTGAAACTGTGTGTGTCCCTCTCTCACCGTCTGGGAATCTCAACCCTCATCTAACATCTACCAGCCAGATCCTCATACACACACACACACACACACACACACACACACACACACACACACACACACACACACACACACACACACACACACACACACACACACACACACACACACACACACACACACACACACACACACACACACACACACACACACACACACACACACACACACACACACACACACACACACACACACACAGACTTTGAACATAACTGATCTACTGTACAACTACTGTTTATGGACAGTATACAAGTCTGTGACCGTACGATATTTGTGCTGGCACGTCGTTCCATCCCTGGAGCTTCACTTTGGCAGGAGATGACGATATTACGAGGCCGCCTCTGAACTTCCAGCTGAATCATGCCGAGTACAGCCTTGAAATACTGCTGGCTTTTGTATGGTTCAGATTTGGCATCTTGGAGAAAAAGGCACACACTTCCTCTCACAACAGAAGTGACCCAGAGAAAGCAAGAGAGAGTTGGGACTGGTGGTTGATGCTTGACCGTGTCTGTGACCCAGCGGCCCGCCTGCTTTATAATTGGCACGGCAACAGATGGCGGACCCGCATGCAAACACAGAGCAGCTGTCTCTGCCTCCCACTCCTTCACCCTTTCGGGAGGCCCCGATGTCCAAACCACCGTGATCGGGACAGCTGTGTGTGTGATACAGAGAACTGGAGAACGGGGAGGGACTAAGTCACCGAGCAACACTCACCATTTCTCCTCCTCGACTTGAATGCCGACTGATTGAAACTTGCTGTGCACTTCTGATTGGCCGTCTTCCTCGGGTCCGTCCACCTACACACAGACACGGTTAGTTTGGGGTGACCCTAAGGACAGACAGACTGATGTGTGTGTACACGTCGCCAACCTGTATCCCAATAGACAGGCACTTCCTGAGGGCGTCTCTCTTGGCGTCCTGCGAGATGTGCGTTACGCTAGCGGTGGCGGTGGCTGTGGTGATGGTAATGGTGCTGTTGGTTACGTGTTGGCTGGCCGGGCCGTGGACCTGAGCGTTGGCTGCCTCGATGGCTGCCGTCAGGGCCTTCATGCTATCGATGCTTTCGGTGGAGTTACTGAGGCCAGACTGGGCCGCCACCAAAGCCCGGTTAGCAGGACTGGAGCCGGTCAGCTCGCTGTAGGCATCCTGGGCTGATTCTGTGCTACTCTGGGCTGTTATTGAGATGTATGGCCGGGTGGGGGTTGACCGTGGAGGGACAGGGGGCGGGGTTTTCTTGTAGGTGGTTATACATGATGATACTGCGGAGGAGAAAAAGGTAGAGGTGTATTTTATGATTGCACAGTGTATTTGAACAAACATTAATATAGAGGAATGTTCGGATAACAGTTCGATTTATAATATATCTCTGATGACACTTAATAACAAGGTCGTGAATGTTAACAATAAGATAAAGAGATTGTTCACACAAAAAGGAAAATTGTGTCATCATTTACTCACCATCTTGTCATTTTAAACCAGTGTGACTTCAGAACACAAAATAAGATATTTTAAAGAATGTTGGTAACTGGCGCAAATTAACTAGCATTTCTTTTGTCCATACAATAGAACTAAATTCCTATTTCTTCTAAATCTTTTATTGGATATTTTGCATTACTAGCACGTATTCAATGTATACATTCAATATATTAGTTTTTTTTATTTTCCTCATGATTACATATTCTTTACAATTATTTTTTAATTTCCTTTTTTTAAAGATTTTCCTAAAATACGATGTATTCCATATCATTGATTGAATGTTTTCTGATTATACAAAACTTTATTAATTTTAGTTTTTTATTTTGACAACAATTTTACATATTCAACATCTTTATTTTAGTGTGTCCGCGTTTTTTTATTTTTTATGATTTTACTTATTTTTATTCATTTTTAAAAATTTTCATCATTGTTAACTATTATTATTATTATTATTATTATTATTCCTAAACTGTATACCTGTTGGCATTAGGTGTGTGGCACCATAAACACACACAAATGAATAGAAACATGGCTTGTACATTAAAATGAAGATAGGCCAAGTACAATAAAGCGAAAGTAAAAAATAAAACAAAATACCAAAGTAAAAATGCATCTGAATATGAATGAACAAATATTTAATATAATATAATATAAGTTTAACAGCACACATTTAGAAACACCAGAGAAGAACACGGATGAGCTCAGTAACAAATAAAGTTGTACAGGTATGTGTTATTCTGCATTTGGGGTTCCATTGTGTGAAATGTTAGTGTACTGCACATCAAAACCACAACAAAAGTGGGACATTACTATCCAAAATCCATTTAGTTCTGTTTCCTGTGTTCTTGCTGCCTGTGATTCTTAGAATAGCACAGCTGCTGGAAAAGACTAAACATTGCGTGTGTGTACGTATGTATGTGTGTGTGTATTCAGAGACTAAACAGTGGCAGTCCATTTTCTTACAGCTCCCTCATTTCCTGCATTTGGCAGAAGCAGGTTAGTGCAGGCCCAGACACACACACACACACACACACACACACACACACACACACACACACACACACACACACACACACACACACACACACACACACACACACACACACACACACACACACACACACACACACACACACACGACTTCAAAACACATGACGGAAAAGGATTAGATCTCCCTTTACTTTATGACATTTGTGCGTACACGAGCCTGCGTGCTTGTGACCACACTGAAGCGATCTGCTTTGATTTAGCTGTCTCTAGCATCTCTCAGAGAGGGGATGGAGAACAGGTTTGTGACGGATCTGTGTGTCTGCATCTATGTAAACTGGGTCACAGTGCATTCGCTAAGTAGGCCAGACTTTCTGTGGAAACCATCCCGGCGAGCGATCGGCGTGCTTTGTGCGGATCTGCGTGTGCTTGTTCTCACCTGTTTGTAAGAGCCTGTGTCATGTGTCATGTGTCAAGCACGTCTGTGTGTTCTCCGACCCACCCAGTGTTTTTTTTCTAAAGCCATTACTGACTCTCTCTCTTTCTCTTTCTGTGACAAAAGCAAACCGCAGGTCAAACAGCCCAAAACATCCGCCCACATGGAGAAACTTTGAACTACAGTCAGATGTGACTTTTCCAAACTATCGCAAGACGCCTCCGAACTGTCACTTTGAATCCCATTACACGCTACTGTAAAGAATGTTGTTTCAGCGTCACGGCCAGCTCCCACGGTTCAAAGATATATTTATATAACCTTGTAAAAAAAAAACAATGTTTGTTAATAGAAACACACACCCAGACCCCTCTGCACAAAGGCATGCCAGTAAAGGTCAGCGGGTTGTCTGGACTCCACAAAGCAAAGAGGAAGTGAGTTGCCAGAGAGCTGTCAAAGTCCGAAACGAACCAAACTGTGTTTTTATAACGCAGACCGCTGCAGTATCATATATTATTAAACTCCAGATGTGTACGATAAATCCACAATTTTGGTTTCTTTTCATCTACACACACACACACACCCACACACACACACACACACACACACACACAAAGGAAGGGAGTTGAAACAAGTCATGCCATGTTAACACCATTACAGACTACCTCGCAGTTTCCACGGATACACTTTGATGTTTGGATCATGGAAGCGTCACGCCTCCCAAACCTCACACATACACACTCAGGGCCATCATGTTTATCCAGAAGTTGGGAAGTACTGCGATCGAGATTCCACAACTCCACCGGGCATGACGAGAGAAAGAAACGCTCCGTCTTTCTGTTTTCTCCCTGCTTTAGTTCACCTGAGCGTTCTAACATCTGCCGTAAAGCAGATTCTGCTCAACCGAAAGCCGGCGTCGGTTGAACTTTAATTGGCTGCGCTCTTGGACGCTAAAGCGGTTCTCGTTTCAAAAGAGCCAAAGAATGAGGGAGAGGTTAAAGAGGAGGAGGAAAGAAGGAGTCTGTGAATGACAAACCCCTTCTTTGGCCCCCAGCCAACAAACTCCTCTTTGTGAGAGGCTTCAAACGGACGGCCGACGGCCGAGTGTGAATGGTGAATCTCCTGCCTAAAAACACACTAACCCCCGCTCGGCCGGAGCTGTATCAAAGACGCCCCCCGCCCGGCTCCTTCACTGCCCCCCTCTATCAACCATTCATCCCTTCTTTTTTTGGCCTGGAGAAACAGCCCTTTCAGCCTCATGCTTCATTAGGAGAGGAGATTGAACGCACCTCTGGGCTTGCTGATGGCTGGACATTAAGGAGAACAGTGAGAGAGAGACAAAGAGAAAGAGCGAGAGAGAAAGTCTTAAACAAAAATTACAATTTTTTGCTAAATTTGATGGCACACATTTTAAACGTGGGCCCTTTTTAATTAAATGACATTTAATGACTTTTAGAAAAATATCTTTAACAACAAGTAAATGCAGTAGTTTGTTACTAAAGTGTTCCATTCTGGGAGATTAGTGAAGCAAGTTGTTGTACAGTAATAACTTAGTTTTATCGTGCATATCAGTTTCACATGATTGAATTTGTTTTTAAACATAAGATCTCTTGAAATTTCTTAAAAAATATGTTAATTTAATAACTTTATAAACTCAATGTGGAACATGTGAACATGATAATTGTCTATTGAGTAATTCCCACAACCCAACATTTTCTTTCATCGTAGAAAGCTTTTATCTAAAGAATCTTGGTAATATTGAAAACGAAAT
The DNA here is from genome assembly GCA_033220385.1 of Triplophysa yarkandensis. Taxonomy (NCBI): domain Eukaryota; kingdom Metazoa; phylum Chordata; class Actinopteri; order Cypriniformes; family Nemacheilidae; genus Triplophysa; species Triplophysa yarkandensis. The sequence goes on along the minus strand of CM065658.1, from coordinate 1,584,723 downwards.
CAAAATTGTTGTTTATTTAAATTAAAAGTTTGAAAAAGTTTGTGTGTCTTCAAATGAAATAACATTTCAGTGTAAAAACTTAAATTAGAAAAGTTCAAAAAAATATAAACTTAGTGCTTCAGAAATAAAGTATGTCTACGGCAGAACAATTTAAATAAAACTTGCATCACACTAGAAACATAAAAAAACAATAAAAAGGTGAAAGCATGAGGGAATTGTCAACTATGTTACTACATGTAAATAAAAAAAAAAAAAATGATGCTAATTTTTTTAAAATCTATAAACTAAAAACAGCAGTATCAACCTTCCAAGTAGGTTTTAAATATAGATGTTATTACTTTAAATTAAAAAAATCCAAATATTTAATCAAACAAAAAAGAAAATAATAATATAAAATACTACGATTTAAACTATAAAAAATAATTATATACATTAAATATATTTTGTACAATGAAAATATGGGTTGTTGTAATTACTTGTAAGCATTATTTTAAATTTCAGGAGAATTTTTATTTAAAATAACTTTCAATCATGTAGAACCATTGTACATGTAGATATGAAAATGACAATGGTTATGACTACACAGTTACATAAACCTGTTTGTGTGCAAGTGGGAAAGATCCCCCAAACGGTTTAGTTGTGCTCCCTCTAGCAGATACACAGGGAAGGATCTTAAAGAACACAAAGCGCTATAAAGCGAGAGGAGGGGCCGGAGTGTTTTCATGCGTGTGTAAGCGGGCCGGGGTGCAGAATGACAGTTCAGTCCAGCTGCCGTGTGTTTGGAGAGGGGCAGGTCACTACTGCTCTCTTTCTCTCCATCTTTCCACAACCAGCTGGAGTCCTTTGTGAAAGTGTAGCCGTGGAAACAGGGACGGACGAACACGGCCGTTCTACAAAACATTGTGTCTGTGATCGTGTCTCTTTAAAAAATAAAGAAATGAAAAATAGCCCACAAGGCCGGGTCAGATTTAAGACCAGATATGACACTTGAGCTGATATTTAGTGTAAATGAATGAAGATGTTAACAGATCGTGCCGTGCTCGGCACTCATAACCCTGAAGTGTAAGCGCATGTGTTTACTAACAGTGAGTCTGACCTACTTTTCCTTGTCCTAAGTTCAGACGCAGCCGGTTTTTCCGCAGCTGTCGATCAGTGACAGGACACACCCATGCACGCTTGCACACAAACACAAAGGCCCGCGTGCGCAAACACACAATCCACAACTGAAGTGTCACAACTGCACAGGAAAATGAGAAAGACAGGCTAATTCGAGATCTGATATTTGTAATGTTGTATTCAAGACCGCCTAAACCAAAGACCAGACCGGAGGGTGTCGAGACCAAGACGAAACCAAGACCAAGACAGGCTGAGATCGAATCAAGACCAAGATCAGCACAAAACGCTGAAACCTTATAATACAATAATGATAGTAGAAGTAACTTGGGGTATTATCGTATGGGTTAATCGTATGGGAAGGTCAACCGCCTGCTGTAACATATTAACAATTTTGGAACTAGCCAAAATAGAACAAACATGCGATTACTTGGGTCTTAAACTTATTAACTCAATGATTATTGAGTAATTATATAAAATGGATATCATGGCAGATGTCAAATATAAAAAACGTCCTTTTTTGCAATCACATCTCATATATTATTGGCCTTGGTATGTATTTTTGTCAACAGATTAATATACGACAAACTTCCATTATTCTGTTACTGGCAGTAAGATTAACAAAAGGTGCAACGGAATCAAATAAGAAACGATGAATGATGTTAACACATTAATCAGACAATGCAAAAGCAATTTACAGTCGTTCCCCAGTTTTGTCTAAAATGGATTTGAAGTAAATTTCTGACTCCACAAAGTCTGAGACCGAGACCAGGTCGACACCAAAGACAGTTGAGACCGAGAAGAGACCAAGACCTTCAAAAAATGGTCCTGAGAGCATTCTTAAAATCAAGACCTTGAGTACTAAAACACTTGTTATTATACATGCAGTTTAAAAGCTTAAATTGATAGCACACACAGAATAAGAATGCTGTCCTCATTAACTCTTTCTTGTGACATTTCAAACATTGATTGCTTTCTTAATCTTGCAGAACACAAAATATATTTTGAAGAATGTTAATAACCACTCATTCACTCACATTGGTTTGTGGATATATAATAGAAATGAAAAGGCGTCACTGCTGTTCGTTTACAAACATTCTTCAGAATATCTTCTTGCGGTGATGAGATATCCTCGCCAAAAGTAATTTACAAAAGTGATTTTATGTCCATAGAAAGCACTTTAAATATAAGTAAAATGTCTCCATAATGTTATTTACAATGTTATTTGAGAATATATCAGTGTAATACAATTTTATGTTCAAATCCAAACAACATTCTTTTTATCAAGGAGCACATGATAATTCATTGTGTTTAAATCTAGTTTAAAATCTTAATGACAACTGTACAAAAAGGGAAGCTCCGAACATGGGATAAAAATATCTAGTTTTTTAGTATGTCATAAATTAATTTTGTTGTAAATGCCTGACAAGATTGTGACAATGTCTGACATTCTGATATCCGTGTTCTGTTAATCAGAGAAATACGTTTATATAAAGATAATTAATTTTTGCTCAGAAACACTAAAATGTAATTAACAATAACAGAATTAAAAAATCAGAAAGTTTTTATTTTTCCTAATCCCTTTCTTCATTTCTCACCCAATTCCAAAACAGGAATACACATAGACACAGTAAAACAGAGCCCTGAACACTTTCACCTTGACATAGGTTTAATATTATACTTCAGCAAACACACATACACACTTCTGACTCACAGATTATTGCCCTTCAAAGGCTGTTCGGCCCCACACACTCCCTTTCAATCAGACTGTCTACATGCCTGTGTGATTACACATCTGTGTCTGATGGCTCAATGAGTCGCGTGTGTGTGTGTGTGTTTGTGCGTATGAGTGTTTGTGTTTGTGTGTGTGTGTGTGTGTGTGTGTGTGATGTATAAAGTAAGATGCATCTCCTCAAAGAACCCTAACCCCATCCGCTAACAACCTATCTGTCTCAGTCTCTATCTAAAGACTATCCCTTCACAAACATCACTTCCCTACTAAATATTCAAACTCCTTCTTCATAATTTAGCGGTTGGACACACATCTCACAAGCAAATCCAGTGCATCCTCACCTGTAAAGCTAACAAAAGCATGAACTTTGTGTGCGAGCATGTTTATTTGAAGGTCTCCGGGTCGAGATCTCGTACATCTTAAGAGGTCAGAGGCTGACACACACGCATTTACATCTAAATGCAATGGAATGTGGTCAAGAGTTCAGACCCCATCATGCCAAACACTCATCCTCCATCAAAAATGAATGAAAAATGTCATCTGACCTATAATTCTGATGTCCAACTAACTTTTGACTAAACTCCATAATAATTAACAACAACTCTGATTACTCCCTCTTTTTCCTTCTCTTTAGGCTCTGTGTCTCCAGGTTTGACCTCTGACCCTTGGTATCCTGTGATGGGGGTTGGGTAAAGCACCCATGGTGTGTGGTGGGGTATTGTGTGTCTAGAGTGTTTGTGGATGGAGTGCCGGGGCTCCTTCTGGAGACTCCTTTAGGAGTCTTAAGACACACACACACACACACACACACACACACACACACACACACACACACACACACACACACACACACACACACACACACACACACACACGCACACACACACACACAGGGGGTTGGGTGAGTGGGCAAGAATGCAAGGGGTAAACGAGGATCCCAGCAGGAGTGCAGGAATGTAATGCATTGTGTTACAAAGACTTCCTAAACTACTAAAGTAGAAACACACACACACACACACACACACACACACACACACACACACACACACACACACACACACACACACACACATGCACACGCACGCACGCACGCCTCTTCCGATAAAGCCCGACAGACTCAATCTGAGTGGCATGTTGTAATTTTTGGCTTTTTTAAACGCATGTTTGAGACTGCTGTGCTGATGTGATATATCCCATTAAAGGACCCTCCTAAAACATTTAGGGGCGAAACACACACAAACACAGAGGACCCTTTCTGGAAGAGTCTGGATGGCCTGTAATTAAGGTTTGCCCCACCCTGCAGTGAAAACCTAAACCATTCGACAACACACACACAGGACGAGAGAAGAGGAGAGGAGGCTTCCTCCTGCATTTCGTAGTGTAACGGGATCATGTCAACGACCTCACTTCCTCTTTGTGTGGCCTGAATCAAAGCCAAGCGCATCTCAAAGAGAAGCCGTTAGGTTGTAATTACATAAAGTGCGCAGTCAAGAGAACTCACGAGCGTCCCTAAAATCAGAAACACAGAAGCACTTTCAATGGTGCCTTTTGTGACGACGACAACAACATTTTAAATGAGATAATGAGGACAAAACGGATAATAAAACAAGCTATTGAAAACATTATGCTCAGTGATAACAACACACATTCCAGTAAATATTGCAAGTAAACATTAAACATTCATATGGTGACAGCATTTAAACATGAGTTAGGACATTTCATTGTGTGTCTATCGCCTCCTACAGGAAAAATGCTTTTTGCCATCACTGAAATAATGAAAGATTTGATTTGCGCATATATTATATAACTACTAAATTATCATAAACTGTAAAATACAAAAAAAGATGCAAACCTTCAGCATAAAAATGATGTGCTCAGCATAAAAATGATGTGCTGGTTTATCCCCCCTGAACCATTAAAGCTTTGTTATAACTTTGTTGTAATAGGGTTGTGCAATTAATCGTAATTAATATTTATTTAAAATATTGACTTCTAACAATAATGAAAACTGAATAATTGAGTTAAAGCAATTACTGTGTAGCCTTTCTTTTTTCTGTTCATCAGTTATTTGTATCCATGCATTCTTATTTTGTTAATTTTAAATGTATTTGTTAAGTTGAATATTAACATCATTATTGTTTATATTCATTTATTTTTGTTTAACATATTGTTCTAGTTAATCATGTTAAATAATCATGATTTCAAACATTAGGAAAACTATTAAATTGGATTATAATTTTTGTTTAATCAATCAGCCCTAGTTGTTCAGTTTCCAACATTCTTAAGAATATCTTCTTCGTGTTCTGCATGAGAAAGTTATACAAGTTGGAAATCGCAGTAGGGTGAGTAAACGATGACGCAAGTTTTATTTTTGGGTGAACTATCACTTTAAGCCCCCACATTTGGGACCTCTGCAGCCTATTTCAGTGAGCTTTAAAAATGCAATTTATGTTCGCCACACCGAGACTAAAACATATTACATCACATCCTCCCGAAAGGTGACGGTCAGGTCATTGATGTAGACATGGGATTTAGATGAAAGCCTGAAGATTATAGAAGTGGCTCTAAAATAATACCTGCGCTGTGTGTGTTTGGGTTTTTTCCTGCATGCCCACACTAGCAGGGCATTTCAGACGGCACATTTTTTCTCCTCACCCCGTCTCTTTGAGGCTCTTTCTCGTCTCACACACATATATACTTGCACAGACTGATTAAATTCAGAGAGGAAGAGGAAATCACATAAATCGTAGGGCTTTGAGACATGATGTTTAAATATAAAGCAGGAAAACACCTTTCATGGTGAGTGGAGGGAGGGCCTGAAAGGAAATGATTATCTGTGTGGTTGAGAGAGATGGTGAGTGTGGGAGAGAGAGAAAAAGAGAGGGAGGAAGAAAAGTAGAGAGTCTGTTTAACTGAAATGTCTAACTGAGTGATTTATGGAGTGATCCTGGCCTATAACCACACACAAACACACAGTTAAAGATTCAAGCTGGAAAACATGATGCAGTATAGTAAAATAATAGTGTGTGTGTGAGATAAGTATTAGTATAACACAAATGTTGCTATTGTTCAAACTACAGTGAGTCTAAACTTGCTTAAATACAGTGGGATGAGTACCAATAGATGCAGTTGGTAGTTTGTGATTTCAAATGTGTGTTCACCTTTTTATTTGACTTACTCTGTCCTCTAGTGCTCATTTTGTATAACTGCACTACATATTATACTATTATATAATTATTTATTATTTTTGTCACCTGCTCAATAAAAAGTATGAGATTCGTTTATATGGAAAGACATTCTATCACATCTGTTTTATGTTTTTGATCTATAATAGAAGCAATGTAAAGACCTCGTAAGAGTTTACCGGCTCTTCTTGAATGTTTTATGATGGACACTGCTATTCTTTGGATCCATATTAAAGTCATGTGGTCCTGTATAGCAATACAAGTATATTAAATATAATGATGAGATCATATCTTTATAAATAACTGTATTAAGTGGTTTTACTGGCACGCTTCTTTATGACATCTCCATCTTTGGAATTATGAATCGGCCCTT
>CM065658.1:1573320-1575820 GCA_033220385.1 Triplophysa yarkandensis | reverse complement strand
CTTATACACATCATTTCACATTTGTGCCATTCTTCAAATATAATAAAGTCTTTTATATCATATTCAATATCATATCAAGCATTTCTTTCCAAATTCACAATGCTGTGGGTGAGATATCTGGGTCTAAAGTAGTCCATGATTGCACGTTTATCAATAACAATTATTACATATCAGCGTGTACCAGAATAGAAGAACAACAACAGAACCTAAAGATGCTTTGTGGAATATAGATTTAATACAACAGCACTTTCATTGTCATTATCATATCTAGATGCTGTTCTGCATCTGCAGCTCAGAAGAACCGGAGCATCCATCTCCCAAACCTCCGAGCTCTCGCTCATCTGGGCCTTGGGTTTCTTTGTAAGTTACAGACATGAAAGCATCTATTCCATTCCCCGGAGAAGAGACGGACAGGAACGCAAGAGTTTGATATACAGCCAGATGACGCGCACAAAAGAGAAACTCTCAAACAGACGGACTGGTTCTTCTAATCCTTTAATGCCGTGGAAACGACATTTAGATCAAAGCGGCCCAAAAGAACAAATGTGAAATGCGCATTTGTGTGTGTGTGGAACCTGGAATGTAGGACAGCGGCAGAAATCTGTCGGTGATATACTTTGGTAGTTTGCACAAACTGAGACACATGTTCTGGGCCTCAGATTTCCAGGCCTGTGGATTTTATGCCTTATGGCCTTTTGTGATCCGTTTCCGTTCCGACACTTCGGTCAATAACACGTGCATGTTTGTTTGTGTGCAATCGCAGAGCCCGAGGCAACACACTGAGCGTTTGTTTCATTTGGTGTAGATCTTATCAGTCAAATCCGGATGAAGCCGCTATTCGTGTTGTCTTTACTCAACAGGAGGTGGACACGAACTTCATGCACAAATGAAATCGAACTGCCCGGTTACTCATCCACGCTGGTTTGCTCGGTTATCTGGTTTAGTTCATCAAATCTTTCCATGATCTGATTGTTTCACCACATGCCAACTGTTCTAAACAGTGTATTTGCAGTTCAATTGTAGGTGGCAAATGCAATTAGTTAACAGAAGGACTATGAAAACTAAAAGAATTTAAAGAAAACAATATTATGAGGTCAAAAAGTGTATATTGTGTTGTTCTAATATAAACTGACTCTTCCTTGGAAATATATCTGTAAATATGGGGTTGTCTCATATTTGAGCTCTACACTTTCATCTGTCAAAAGTGCAGCCATCAGAATAGGTGGCGCAAAATATGTGTACATTTGATTAGGACTGAAGCCACCATTCCTGTGAAATACAACATAAAAATATTTACGGTCATAGAAATGTACGTTTTCTGCCCTTACCCAGATTGCAAGACTAGGATGTCACTTCAATGTAAAGAAAATGTATGTAGGCGGTTTTTCTCATTTGGATTAAAGATTACATGCATTATAAGTGTTCTAGACACATGATGTAGTATTTCTGAGCTCCATACACTCAAACCCATAGAGCCAAACACTTCAGAAGAGTTCTTTCTAACAGTTAATCTATCACCATCAGTAGATCTCGAGTTATTTATGGGCCATTCTCCTGTAAAATCTCATCCACGCACCAATCAGAGACCTCGAGAGATCAGCGTCCAGAAATAATCATTAAACTCTATCTGTCCGAATGTGAGGAAACCAAAGATATGATCTGAGATATGAACAACACAATTCTACACTACAGGTACACAAGATGAACAAAACATTGACAGAAACTGTGTGATTGTCGTCTTGATGGTCTAAATAACATCAATTGTACTGAAGGTCATTTTTTAAAAGCTTTTAAAGTGGTTGTTGATTTTATTACAACATACTGTATGTACAATAAAACAAGTCATAGAAAATAATTATAGGTTAATTTTCTTTATTTTAGAAAGGATTTGGTCTTTTTTTCCAAAAGCTGTCTTGAAAAAGCGAGTCATCTTAAATTCAAGACAATGTTGTAATTCAAAGTTTCTGACAACAACGATGCTCAACACAGAAGCCAGTGTCTAATGTAAAATGGTCAGCATGGGTGAAACCAACACAAACTTTTGTGAATTCCAAAGCCAGAGCTTCCACTATCTGATCTTCTTTCCATGTTCTTTTGACACAGTTTCGTCTCAAGAAAAATGTATGTCCACCTCTGTATGGATGTGACAATTTACTTACTTAACTTAAAGCCTGTTTATTTAAATTGAAAGGGACTGTGTGATAAAAAAAGAACGACAACCAAACAACAGCAGTGACAAACAGAAGTTTGAAGGAAATACGTCATACAAACATCATGCCAAGGTTACTTTGTCTCCACATTTTAAAAGACACCAGATGCTTTATAATTAATTACCAATCTCATCTCAGAGATTATCACTATATTGGCCAGCAAAAGTAATTAGATCCAGACTAAGCCTGATTGACTTTTGATCCAAGACTTTTATGAGCCATTTATGGAGACAGCTTTTGAAACACATGGGACACAAGTCAAGATAGAGCCGTACATTTGTGATTTCAGA
>CM065658.1:1563794-1572820 GCA_033220385.1 Triplophysa yarkandensis | reverse complement strand
AAGTACGCACAGCATCATGAGATTCATGTTTGTTTTACTTTGTTTTGCAAAGCTAAGTAGACGAAATCTAATGTCCGATGTGATTTGTAATTCATTTGTACGTTTTGTACATGTGAGTGATGTGACTGTTCATCGGGCAGTGCTTAAGATTATGAATTACATTTTTATTGACAATTTATCTACAAAATTGAATTTAATGCACTTAAATAAACTATTATATGTGTGATATTTAGAAAAGGAGATATTCATCGAACACGACTCTTCTTTAACATGGATATTTCTTCAGAGGCTTTCCGTTTGCGTGAAGATGTGTTGTGAACCTTGTCTGTCTCATCTAGAGCAGTACCAGGAAGGTAATAAGCTTCTATTGGTGGTGATGGCTCCTGAAAATAAACAGAAACAGGCACATTAAACTGGCGAGTTTATTAAATCATACGAGTTGCCTAGACAACCATTTCAAGTCTGAACACAACATGCCATTACTGTGATCAAATTTCTGCGTTATTTTTTCCTCTTTTTATGTCTTTGACTTTGTTCTCGCTCTTACCTGCATGAGATAATCAGCGATGTACTCCGGTTTAAGACATTTGACCCCGTAAGCGGAAGCCTCACTCACATCCACTCTGACAGCACCTGGCTTTAACCGATTAAAATCCACAAACAGGTGAGTGGTTTCTTTATACAGAGAGGGAGAAGCTTCTGGTAAAACCTAAAACACAAAAGTAAATAAAAAAGTTAATGACACACAAAAAGGTTTTTGCAATATAGAAGCATGAGGGAATAGGACCGTTTACATAGTTACAGGTGAGATTCAAGTTTATAGATATTAGATTATAGATTTTGATTTGAATGTACTTATGGAACTCTTTTTAAACTGCAAAACAGTAAAGGGTTGATGATTTTGTCTCTTAAAACTACTACTTGGCCTTCAAATAAAAAATTACAACAACAAAAAAATGTATCCTTCCATAAAATAGCTTGAATAGAAACTCGGCATCTTATCTCCGCAAAGTACAACCAAAGTAGACAAGACCATCAGACCAATCTGATGGGAAAGGCAGGGATTAGACCTATGAATCGCTGAATAAATCCTTTGTGAGCTCGTCGAGGAGGTGATAACAACTGGGTATTTCAAAGTTATCATATCCAAACACTGCTTTGTAGTTATTAGTGTTCTAAATGCCTATGTTGTCCTATATGACTTAATGCAGATGTAATCTTTCATCCATTCTCTTAAATATTAATCAATACACAAAGCATTGAGTCCGGAAGATAGCGGACAACAGACCTTAGCTCCTCCTGACTGCAGCAGACGTCTGAATCCAGCCTCTCTGGCTTGGTCAATATTCAGCATTACCGTCCAGCCTCCAAATGCTCCCTGCACATTAAAACATACTTTTCAACTTACTTACCTGCTTTTAATGCTTTTATAAAAACTGACAAAACATGGGGATGCAGTACGAGAGAAACGATATGACTCATCATTGTATGTCGACGTGTACCTCCTTTTTGGTGCAGCCTTGCAGTGTTTTTCTCCATCGCATAGCTGCCTGTGCCAGTCTCTTCTGTTGAGAGTTGATGGATGAGAGAGCATCCAGTATAGAGTTGCTTCCCCACTCATACTGCTCCTCCTAACACAAAAACACACAATAGACATTAACCTGGAAAGTGTAGAGTTGATCAGAGGTCAGGACAGGAACAAAACACACACCTGTATGAAGCGACCCTCTGAGCGGCAGGCCTCCAGGTACGACCTGTGAAGGATCCACTTGCCCGCTGCCATGGCAGCTAGATATTTTTCATTTCTCAAGGGATAACCCACTATCACATGAGTGCAGCTGGGGTCGAAACTCTGTTTCTCTAGCACAACACCTCCTGTAAATACACAGTAAATGACACTTAAAATAATTCTAAAAAAACTGTCACTATTTATTAGATGTTTGAGTGCTAACCAAGCTCTTCTATAAGATGGCTGTAGTCAATACGTTCCTGTGGATCCAGTGAAGAAAGTAGGAAACGTGGTGGCTCCTCTTTGACTTCCTCTTCACGCTCTTCCTCCAGTTCAATCTAAAAGAAAACAGACATTCAGATCACAGCTTCAGCCCATCGTTTGATACAGATGTGTGTGTATGCGTACATGTACCTGTGGAGGAACTGCAGGTTTAGAAATAGGGAAAGCGATACTAGGGGCTTCAGGTGTTTCAGGGTTTTGGGTCGTGTTGCCTCGAGGTGGGGTCACCTTTGGTCGCAGCTGTGCATCTATGACTTCGAATGCAGCTGAATGTCATAAGGCCAAAATGATATATTAAACAAATGTAACACTCACATAACATATGAAAAATTAAACATCTGAACATAAAAGTTTAATCCTACCCATTTCTACCAGTTCAGAGTCGGTCATGGAGTCTCGAGCGTCACTGGTATGATGAGGGGGTGGTGGGATGAGGGCAAGAGGTTCAGAGTGCTGTGAGGGGCTACCGGGCCACTGCAGGTTATCAGCTAATCGGGCTCGCTCCTCTCGTGCTGTGGGGTCATCCCAAACGATCTGTTCACTCTGAGATGGTTCAGTGTTCATATCTTCAGCCACCTGACGGGATATTCTGTGAGCACAAATAAACAAACAGAGATCTAATTTAATACTGGAAATAAGAATCTTATAAACAGTATCAGCAGAGTGTTGCCTTTGTGGGTTATGTAAGCAAACTATCTGAAACCGTGGCAATGCTTTTTAACCAAATGCATATTTTTATACAGAAATGTATAAGATTTAGGGCACATTAAAAATTGAGTAGCCCGGAAAATAAGTGTCAGGTTTTTATTTCTAGATACAGAAACAAACACGGTACCCATCCAAAAGTTATTCTACGAGTTATTATTTATTTATTACCGCAAGGCCTCTAAATTCCGACTGCGTCTGCCTAATCGCCCCAAGCTGTCGGGGGTGTTGGGTGAGTCCAGCCCCCCTGAATCAGCTCTGGTCAATCTTGTGGAGCAACGGCGACCGTTGGTCAGCTTAGTCGCAGACATGATTTCCTGAAGCTGCCTCTGAAGGTTCTCCCTCATCTCTAGTGTTTCTGTGAGATCTAGGATGAGAAAACAATATGAACAGAAGGAAAAAGAAATATGAACATGACTTAAGATTAAATTCAAAGAATGAGACTAGACTATATGGAAACATTGTGTACACAGCGCACCACTTTTGCTAGAAAAGAACAGATTTGTAAAGAGAAAAGGACTAAAAATGTGATAATTCACCTTGTCTGTCAGTGCTGGTAGGCTCTTTCTCAGGCACCCCCACACTGACTCGCTTAGGAGTGGTGATATCGGTGATGTCATCCACAGGACCAAACTTTAAAAAATGAATATGTAGAGTTCAAAACAGCTCACTGGTGCATTAAAGCTGTCGATGTAAATCTGTAAATCTCTCACCCTGGTCTCTTCGTCTTCTATAAACGTCCTGAGTCTGGTGCGGGGAGTGGAAGGAGGTGGTGACCTCTGAGTGCAGTCAGCGATTTGACTCATGGTCAAGCTCATTTTAGGGTTAAAGGTGAAAGGGTAGAGCAACTCGGACACATGCTTCTGCTCATCTGCGCACTACAGTGGAGATCAAAATCCATTTAACTTTCACTTTTTTATTTTACATACATTAAACTTACATTAAACATATTAAATAAGTTCCACCACACTTAAAATACACATTATGTCTATATCAAATGGATATTAACATTTTGTTTCAATTACATAAAATGTATATTAAGTTGAAAGTATACATACAGCTTGTAGCCAGTGTTGGGATACAATGTGTATTCCTCTCTCCTTAACAGCTCTGTATTCTTTGGTGTTGTCCCCCGCTTTTCCCTGATAGATGAAGTGAGTAACCGAGTCATCACATGACCACCTAAAACAGACTTGTCACATCAGATTACACCTGCAGTTATTATAGGATTTTATTTCAATGTTACAGTATACCTGAATTCTGCACCCAGAGAGGCAGCCACTGCGTTTAGTTCACCTTGTTTCTTGCTTAGTTTCTTACTCACACACACCACCACTCCAGTGAGAGGAGCTGTGGTCTTATGCTCCGGCTGCAGGACATATGCACATACCTGTTAATATTCTTGTCTTGTACCTGTGTGTTTATATTTTTTATGTATATATAGATTATTTGTAAATGTGTGGGTACCTCTGGCTCCTTTTCTAGTTGAGGACTAGCAGTCATGGCTGCAAGGCTTGTCACATGACTTCGGTTACTATTGGCAACAGCAGCTTTCAGGTTCCTTTCAATGACCTCAGATAAAGGAGTCTCTGCTTTCGGACCTTCCTGAGGCTTATTACCAGGTGTTTTTAAATGATCAAACACATCCTGCCACACACAATATTGCCACATTTAACAGCCAAGCTACAGTAATTTAATAAGTAAGCAGGAAGGTTGATAATAATTTGCACGCACATTTGTATTAAATGAAGGTCCGAAGAGCCGGTCTCTGCTCAGGAATCGTGAGGGAGTGTCTAGCTGGAGGGAGGTGTCTTTCTGAAGTGCTGCTCTGGACTCCTCCTGTCCTGGGGTCGCAACTTCCACCTGCTGCTCATCCCCCTGCTTCATTTTCCTGACTGCCGAGCGGACTGTGCGGCTCTGGAATCGAGCCGTGTCTAGAGGCGTGATGGCTGTGTTGCTCTGTGGACCCAGGAGAGGGAGCTCTGGGGAGCGCTGGAGGCCACGCAGAGGTGCTGGGTTTTTTTGAGACGCCCCAACGAAACTGTCTTCAGTTCTTTCTAAAGAAAAATAAGGGTTAAAAAAGAAAACCATGACATTAAAATGATAGTTCACTTACACATTTACTGGACATTTTATTCTGACTGACCTGGAGAAGGTGGCAGGTTTACCATAAACCGTCCCTCATCAGCACGCTTTCCTGTTCTTGCAGACTCCAAAACCCAGCGTATCGTAACTGCGGGCAGGTTCCATTTCTGTGCGGCCTGGTACTTTGTGCCCTCGGGTGTCTGGAGTACAAGATGAGTGCTGGCCAGCATTCCCTTTCTCTGGTTAGCAGTTCGAACAAAATAATCCTGAACGCTGGGGAGAAAAAGGACAATTTTCTGAAAGATCAACTAAAATGTGGAAGATCGTGCAAATAACATGCAAGGCAAAACATTAATTGATGCTAAAATACCATGTCATTTTCTCAAATTGGAACTGAACTTAGACCTCCAGAAATCTTACCTGGCTCCCAAGTGTTGGGCCAACTGAATAAGAGACTCTCTCTCCGCTCCTGTAAACTGACTGACAGAAAGCACACAGTCTTTGAGAGGAGAGAAACCATCTCTCACCGTCACCGGAGTAAACAGAGGATGAGACGCAAGCGGCAACAAGCTCTGCTGCTCTACACACATAGCCTGTATGCACAAACACATTTCAGTACAAGAAAATAACAAACACAATCAAAGATCTTGTTAATCCAGAAACTCACCAGCCAGGTATCAGTCACAACCTCATCCACGGTGGCCTCCACGTCACATCCAAGCAGCGGCACAATGGCGTAGTGTGCCACCGCTCTGGTGCGGCCCACCAAGATCTTTCCAGAGTTTTCCATGATGAGTTCTGAGAGCTGGGCTTCTGCTTCAGCTCCAAAACCAACCAGGAGGAAGCGTTTGCCTCCAAAGAGGCCACCCTCTGAAGCCTCATACACAGTGGAGTCCTGTCCTGCAGCTGGAAGATCTGGATGAACAATGCATTGCCCGCTGCTGGTGGTATTAGCAGCTTGAGGAAACTCAACTATAGATGAAAAACTTTGCTTTAATAGAAACCTTTATCTTTTTTATAAGCCTTAATTTTCATGAATGAAAAAAAAGTGAATATACACATAACTTACCCACAGTCTCATCTGTTTCCATGTACTGAGAGAGTAAGTCTTCCTCCGCTCTTGCCTGTCGGGCTGGACTGGGGGCAGGAGGAGGAGCTACGGAGAGTCTCGAGGTGCGAGACGCGGAAACACGGGGCGCTGGCATTTCAACAGCAGATTGAGCAGGCGGCAGGAAAGAGGGATGGAAGTAGGCATTTTCTGGAAGCAAAGTACCACGGGAAAAGCTTTCCAGCAGCCACTGCACAGTAACTATATGGGGCCTAACGAGAAGGAAAATATAATTTCAAACAACAATCAAAAATCTTTTTAGAATTGTGTGCGGTTTGCATCAGAGGGGCTAGTTTAAGATATATTCAACTGACCTGTGAGTTGCATTTTCTAGGAAGGCCCTGACTCCCTGGTCAGAATCACCCATAACTATATGTGTGAGGTCCTGGCTGGGCTGGTTGAAGCGCAGGCCTCCAGCAGAGTTTACCATCCGTCGTACTTTCTCCAGTTTCTTTCCTGACAGCCCACACAAGTACAGCTACAGGATAGAGAGAACGCAATAGCTTAAAGAGTTGAAATAGTGTCTGCATTTACTTTAACTGACATTTTAAACTCGTGTAACTTCCTTTCTTACGCAGAACACACAAGAAGATATTAACATAATTAATCTTCAAACGGCGCATTATTAGTTATTTCCATAAGGGGTCGTTGACGTCAACGTCTCATTATGGAAGTAACTGGATGCCTAAGATCCTGGTTTGCTGCAGTCCAAGACATCTGATTTCTGTTAAAGATAACATGCTTTATGTGAATTTTGGGATTTGTAACTACACAAATTGCTTATTGTTACTTACACAAACAGAAACAAAGCAATGTAGGGTCTCTTTAAAAAGAAGTAGGTAATCACTTCTATTGGATGCACATAAAACTAATGCCAGAGAATGGCTTCCAGTTACCAACATCACTCATAAAGGTTTGAAATGAGAGGGAATAAACAATGACACAATTTTCCTTTTGGGGTGAAGTATCTAATTAATGATTTCACCTAAGCATCACAACCCAAACTGCAGAGAGGCCAAACTAACCTTGCAACCATCCAACAGGTCATCAACTCGGCAGACAGTTATGTCAAATGAATCGATTGGATCAGGAACCTCTAAGTGGCTCATTCCCGCTGTAGTGACCGCCGTTTCATTCACATTCATGCTGATATTGGAGATATGGCTCAGCCCTAAAAGCGAGGGACCCTCTATAAACATATCACAGAAATACAATATTAGTTTATATTGTCCTGAAGACACAAAAACTTTTCTAAAACCAAATAAGCAATGTATAAACTTCATTCAGAATCATTTATAAGTGTGGTGACCTTCTTTATTTCGGCTAGTTCCTGTAGGTGTGGAGGTGTTCGGTCTGCCCGTCTTCTCCTCTGTTCTTTTCTTCTCCACAGTATACCTGCTCTCATCGAGACAGAAGCCTTTCTCTATGCTGTCAAATAGCCAGTGCAGGGACACGCAGTACACATTCCACTTACGAGCAAATTCATATTTTTGACCTTAAATCAGACACAAGAATATAACAAAACCAAAAACATACCAGAACTGACAGATGACGATTGTTTCAGGTTATATTGTCACCTGTGGGTTCGCTGACAATGAGGTGAGTGCACTCATTCATCTTGAGCTGTCCGGTGTAGCGGCCTCCATGCTGTTCACACAACCTCTGGACCTCTTTACGCTCGAGAGTAGAGAGACCAGTCACACACACTGTACAACCTTTCAGGATGGGACAAAGGTAGTCCTCTAAATTCAGCTCAGAGTGATGGAACACACTGAAAGATGGACAGTCAATGAGAATTTGATGGATTGTTTATAGAAATACTAATTCATTCAAGCATATAGATTATTGTGACTTGCCTATCTTGAGACTTTTCCCAGCATGCTTTTACCCAGCTCGGCAATAGGACGGGTTTTCCAAGGCTCGCAGCTACAAAATATTTCTTGCTCCCCACCTCACCAGCCACGAGGTGGGTTACAGAAACGTTAAGATCACGGTAGACACGGCCACCCATTAACTGGACGAGATCCATTACTTCACTCTACATAAGAAGCAGAAGACGGCTGAGTTTCATAACCATTTACTCTGTGAGATACAAAAAGAACATCAGCCTTTAATGTAATACTCACCCGTGCCTCCTTGTCCAGGTTGGTGCAAGAGATGGTGACATCAGCCATGGCCATGCTATAGACAGGCTGCTCTGCTTTAGGCACACATCTCTGTTTCTGCAGACAGAACAAGACTACAAGAGGACTAACTATCCTGCATCCCAGCTGCAAACACATGGAGAGACAAAAAAAGAGAAAGATACCAACACAGTCAGACAAACAACAAACATCAAGTAGACGCTTCAAGAAGTGATACTTCATTCTAAAGTGAAAGTTCTGTCATCATGTCCTCATCCAGTACCACCTGTATTTGGCTCTAACAGAACAACAAGGTATTTGAGGTACGTTGGTAAACGGCTCCTTTTCAAATGTGTCTGTCCATGAAATAGAAGTGAATAGGTTCCATTGTTGATTGGTTACCAACATTCTTATGAGGATCTTCTTTTGAAAGTTAGTCACACATATTTAAACAATAGGAGGATGAGTAAATTATGACAGAATCTTCATTTTTGCGTAAACAATAACTTTTATAGAGCCCAAAGCTAAATCTATCAAATACTCTATGATCAAATACATAGATGTTGTGAAATACTGAAATTGTGGCACATGTACCCCTCATCCTTAAAAACTTTCATCTTAAATTAAAAGCTTGATTTTGACAGAATGTCTGTTTACACTCAGTGAAGCGTTCACATTAGCTTCGTATGTACAGAAAATACTGAAACTTGAGATTCCCAGCAAAGACTTCATTAATGTATGAAGTAAAAGAAGTTGTGTTTGCACATGCGATCAGTGTTCGTTCCTGCATATTGCTCGAATAAAAAAAACTCTTTCAAAATTAGATTTAATAAGAAGTTATGCCTTTTATTATTAATACTTACATTTTCATAAATCATTGCATATCAAATTTTCAAAAATAAAATGAATATTATCCGACACTGTCTGCCTCTGAGTGAAAGTGAAGTAAAAGTGACATATAGCCAAGTATCATGACCCCTACTTAGAATTCTTG
>CM065658.1:1491294-1548794 GCA_033220385.1 Triplophysa yarkandensis | reverse complement strand
TGATGATGAGTGATGGTGATGATGAGTGATGGTGATGAGTGATGATGATGAGCGATAGTGAAGTGTGTAGATGATGGTGATGATGGTGATGAGTGATGGTGATGGTGATGATGATGGTGATGATGATGGTGATGAGTGATGATGATGAGTGATGATGATAGTGAAGTGTGTAGATGATGGTGATGATGATGATGGTGATGATGAGTGATGGTGATGATGGTGATGAGTGATGGTGATGAGTGAAGGTGATGAGTGATGGTGATGAGTGAAGGTGATGATGAGTGATGGTGATGATGGTGACGAGTGATGGTGATGATGGTGATGAGTGATGGTGATGATGATGATGAGTGAAGGTGATGATGATGGTGATGATGATGTTGAGTGATGATGATGGTGATGAGTGATGGTGATGATGGTGAGGGTGATGATGGTGATGAGTGAAGGTGATGATGATGATGGTGATGAGTGATGGTGATGATGGTGATGAGTGAAGGTGATGATGAGTGATGGTGATGTTGAGTGATGATGATGGTGATGATGATGGTGATGATTGATGGTGATGATGATGATGAGTGATGGTGATGATGATGGTGATGAGTGATGGTGATGATGACGATGATGATGGTGATGGTGATGATGATGAGTGATGATGATACTGAAGTGTGTAAATGATGATGGTGGTGATGATGATGAGTGATGATGATGAGTGATGATGATAGTGAAGTGTGTAGATGATGGTGATGATGATGAGTGATGGTGATGATGGTGATGAGTGATTATGATGAGTGAAGGTGATGATGAGTGATGGTGATGAGTGATGGTGATGAGTGATGATGGTGATGAGGGATGATGATGATGAGTGATGGTGATGAGTGATGGTGATGAGTTATGAGTGATGAGTGATAGTGATGAGTGATGGTGATGATGATGATGATGATGAGTGAAGGTGATGAGTTATCAGTGATGGTGAGGAGTGATGAGTGATAGTGATGGTGATGAGTGATGATGATGATTGTGATGATAATGATGTCATCATCAGGACATCCGCTCGTATGCTGTGGCTGTTGTTGGAGTTGGAGGGGTGGGGAGTGTCACTGCAGAAATGCTCAGCAGATGTGCCATTGGGAAGGTAAAGCACCTTTACATTCTTTAATGGATACATTCACAGAAACATCAACATGATAACATACAGACTTTGTTTTGAAACATTACATTTACATTTAATCATTTGGCAGATGCTTTTATCCAAAGTGTCGTACAGTATTGTACAGTAGTCAATCACCACGGCGTAATCAGGGGTAAGGTGTCTTCAAGAACACTTCAGTTATTGTCTGCTGGGACTGGGATTTGAACCAACAACCTTCTTACGAGTCCAACTCTCTAACCATCAGACAGCAACTGACCCTCTGCATCTCATATACTCAGTTAGCACTAGTACATCTGTACCATGTCGGCTGAAGATCTGGACGACATTTGCTGGAAAAAGTCACCTGCTCAAGTTAGAAAGAGCTGAATCTAAGACATGTTACAGACATCTTCTAGATCAGGGGTCTCCAACGTGGTTAGTCCGCATGATCTTGCCATGCACTGGGCTCAACAACAAGAGCTGCACATGAGTTTTCCTCAGTGATATTGGATGCCAAATTACAAAGGCACCGTGTTTTTTCTCTCTGACTCACTAAATGAAAATGTTCAAGTAGCAACTCTGCAAACGCGGATTCAGCTAGAAAAAAAGTGTACAATATGTGGATAATGTGGCCAGCCTGACTGAAATGTTATCAAAATACAGTTTGTGCCTGTAAACTTGGTACTTACATTTATGAAAATGTTAACGAAGGTTAACGAAGATAATTGCATGTGCTTGCATGTTCACTGCTGTGTGTGTGTTTGTTTGTGTTCACTGCTGTGTGTGTTTTCACTGCTGTGTGTATGTGGTAACTGTTGTGTGTGTTTGTGTGCGTGCTTGCGTGTTCACTGCTGTGTGTGTGTTTGTTTGTGTTCACTGCGGTGTGTGTTTTCACTGCTGTGTGTATGTGTTAACTGTTGTGTGTGTTTGTGTGCGCGCTTGCATGTTCACTGCTGTGTGTGTGTTTTCACTGCTGTGTGTGTGCACTTTGGACGGGTTAAATACAAAGCACGAATGGGTCACCACACTTCTTTCCAACAATTTATCCTCCAGATGATTTCATCATCATCTTAGGTAGCCCTCGCCTAAAAAAGGTTGGAGACCCCTGTTCTAGACAATACTAAAACACACAATATGTGTTTCAGTGTGCATCCTTTTTGGGAAAACATGCTCACGTTCACTCCCCTACTATAGTAACAGAGAAGCCAACGGTGTAACCTCGCAGGACATGGCTCGGCTCTGCAGTATCAGACTGTCATGCTTTATTCTGCTGTGTGTGTGCTTTCTTCTGCTGCAGTTACTGCTGTTTGACTACGATAAGGTGGAGCTGGCCAACATGAACCGCCTCTTCTTCCAGCCACACCAGGCAGGACTCAGTAAAGTCGAAGCTGCAGAACACACACTTAGGTGAGAGAGTGATTGAAAGCTTTCCGCTTAAGAGTTCTGCCAAGAGAATTTCACTCATTAATCACAAACTAATGTACTTCCATTAAGGTAAATGAGTGTGGTTTGGAACCACTTGTGCACTTCGTCTTTTGAAATTGTTTGGTCTTTTTATGCACAGGAACATTAATCCAGATGTTGTGTTTGAGACCCACAATTACAACATCACCACAATGGAAAACTTCACACATTTCATGGAGCGCATAAGGTTTTCATTTTACAGCTTCGGATAGCATGTTGGTGCTGTCCTTCCGAAACTTGGTCCCTACATATTTTCTCATTTAGATTTTTTTTTCATTATCTGTATTCTTCCTTTATATTGGTCATTTGGCTTGCAAACAAATGTCCAATAAAAGCTTGCAAACAAATGTCCAATAAAAAGTGCTTCCCCCTCATTTATCTTAATAAAAGTAATATTTTAAAAATGCGGCCCCCAATTCGTGCAAAAGTGAATATGAAAATACAAGTTTCAGAAAGACAGTTTTTTCTTTAATGAAATGTGCTTATGTTTATGTTTTTTGATAGTTCTTTTCCAAACAAGTTAACATTTTATAAATGTATTATTATTGAAACAGTTTTTTTATTTTGTTATCATGTTTTTATTATTTAAGTATTGTTTTAGCTTAATCAAACCAACAACCTGATGTTTTTTTCTTGTTTTTGAAGCAAATTCTTCATTTGTATGTGTGCTGTGTTTTTCAGTCATGGTGGTCTTGAAGAGGGGAAGCCGGTAGATTTGGTGTTGAGTTGTGTTGATAACTTTGAGGCCCGGATGGCCATTAACACAGTGAGTTTTGGCATTTTGACTATATCATTTATCTAAAAATCTTTAAATGTTATCATCTATAA
Source organism: Triplophysa yarkandensis (assembly GCA_033220385.1). Lineage (NCBI taxonomy): Eukaryota > Metazoa > Chordata > Actinopteri > Cypriniformes > Nemacheilidae > Triplophysa > Triplophysa yarkandensis. The sequence goes on along the minus strand of CM065658.1, from coordinate 1,545,376 downwards.
AATACAAATGAGGTATGTGTTGCTTTCTTTGGTTTTAGGAATATTTTAAAGTTTCGCGACTGATTGTTTTTGTTTCCTTAACAGGCGTGCAATGAGTTGGGTCAGACCTGGATGGAATCTGGTGTCAGTGAGAATGCTGTTTCTGGACATATTCAGCTCATTATACCTGGAGAGACAGCTTGTTTTGCTGTATGACATACATTACCTCTAACCAGAACACTTCTGAAGCAGTTTTATTTGTTAAATATCTTTATAAAGACATGCAGGAGAGATTTGCAGTGGTCTGAGTGATCTTTCTCCCTTTGTGGCAGTGTGCTCCTCCTCTCATAGTTGCTGCAAACATCGATGAGAAGACATTAAAGAGAGAAGGGGTGTGTGCGGCCAGTCTGCCCACCACAATGGGAGTGGTTGCTGGTCTTCTTGTGCAGAACGTTCTCAAGTAAGAGATGATGCTTACTATTCACAATCACCCCTAATGCAGATTTGAACTTTCTCAGACAAGGATTAAGGAACAGATAAATGTTGTGCAAGTTAGATGCCAGTAGAGGGCAAAGAAAAGCCATCTCAAATGCTCAGACGTGTAGTTCCTGTTGTAGTTTAAAAGGATCTTTAAACCTGGTCTGAAATGGTCTGTCTGTGTTGTAGGTATCTGCTGGGCTTTGGGACCGTGAGTTATTACCTGGGTTATAATGCCATGCAGGATTTCTTCCCAAGCATGACAATGAAAGCCAACCCACAGTGTGATGACAGACACTGTAGACGACAACAGGAGGAATACAAGGTGACGCATATAAATACAAATTTGAGTGTATATGTCCTTCCGTGTCAGTGGTATTTGTTTTCACATTTATAGATTTTTCAATCTATTAATGTATCATCAACAAATCTTATTTGTCATCGTGTTTCCCAGAAAAAAGAGGCAGAGCAGCCAAAACATGAAGTGGTCCAGGAAGAAGAGGAAGTGGTACATGAGGATAATGAATGGGGTAGGGATCCCACGCTTGACACACAATTCCTCATTTATAAAAAAAGAAGTCATGGATACTATGTTTGGATGTTGTTCTGACAGGCATTGAGCTAGTGTCAGAGGTATCAGAGATGGAACTTCAGGCAGCATCAGGACCAGTTCCAGATCTACCAGAGGGCATCACCGTAGCCTATACTATTCCTGAGAAAGTACGGCCTGATTTGATTCTTTTGATGTTTCGATGTGAAAAGGTTCCTTTTCTAGTTTCACCCTGAATGACACCCAAAGCTGTATTCTACATTCTCAATGACAGACTTATATTCATTGCCGGGTAAACAGAATTTGACCTAAAACATTCCCACACTTTTCTTACATCAGGATGGAGAATCGGGGGACACGGTGGAGGAAACAGAGCAGAGTTTGGAGGAGCTCATGGCTCAGATGAGGAAGTTGTGAGAAGGACACAAGTGAAAGGAAACCAGAGGAAAAAAACATCTCTCAAACTTTCACAGACATTAAAGGTCTTGAATCATTCTAGTTCACCAACTCAAATGAATTATTTTGTATTAACGTACATGTATTATCTGAGGTCTTACAAAATAAGGATTCCTTAGTTTTATTTTGTCTTTCCAAAACTGGATGTATTCTACAGGAAAAGGCAAAAATTGAAAAAAAAATCTCATAAGGTATTTATTATTAACTGTGCATTTGGCAGGAAACACAAGTGACCCATTTTGTTAACACACTTAAATTTGCTTATGTTGCCATCAGTGAGCACTTCTGGTCAACCCGACAGATGGTTTAAACATCACATCAGTGTTTTAATCAAAGCCCTGTCACACATTTCATAAGCATTCTGACTACTATATTAAATTATGTCATGCATATTTGAATTATGGAGAAGAAAATAAATTTATTACTGTTGCACTACATTAGGCTCTTTTTGTGTAAAATATTAACTTGCAGACTTCTAAGGTACAGTAAAGATGGTGCTGAAGATTGTAAAATAAAAATAACTCCTTGTGACCAAAGAGTAAGAAGTACATTTTAATGTTTCAGACTTTGATAAAAGTGAATAGACCACAATCTTAAATCATGTTGTCTCTTTCTTGCAAAATGAGGCGGATTAGTGGGTGGAAATCCAATGCAACTTTCAAGGTAGTATGTTAAGATATATGCTGTACGTACATTCAGAAACAGGAGAGAATGCATTCACATAGTTTCAAAATCATTTGTCAATCCTTCAAAATCAAGCCTCCAAATTTCAAGTTTCCCCCCATAAATCCTTAATATCGTTCACCCGTCAAGTTTGTATAAAAGTATAAAACATTTAAAGTGTTAAAGCGTACAAATACTGTTTTTTCATATCCTCAAAAGTGTGAGATCAACAAAAGGTGTCTGCCAGACAGCACTGGTATTTGGTTTATAAAATAAAAAGTTATTAATTCGAGGTCCATAGTTACACAAACAGGTGCAAATGAACCCTTGCTCTATTCAGATCACCAATGACTGCCTGAAATAGATAATACCTCTGTGCCTTACAGATAGAACTATTATTGCACATGCTTTTAAGAAACATTCAGAATCATTATAATAAAGTGTTTTGTGTGGTTAAATGTGTCCGTCAGAGCTGCATTGCTGTTGTAGAGATTAAAACACCGGGCTGTAAACATAGATCAGATTAGAGAGCCTACAAAGTTAAAACTGTATAATATCACATGTTTAACATTGCCTACAAAGGCAGATGAATATTCAGTCAGTGTTACAATGTGCTATCTTATTTAACGTTTCTGCAACAAAAAGCATTGTTTTACATTGATTTTATGCTTTTATCTATAGGCAAGAATATGAGTTGATCACTGAATGACGCAGTGATAGAAAAAAACCTGTGCAGGATTTGGTCACACATCAGCTTTTCAACATTTAACATCTGACATGGTTGTCAAGACTATATATATGTTTCCTATACAATCACAAAGCTCATACTGACTCTGAATGAAATGTATACTACAAATGAATATGATAAATTGTGTATAAAACTGTCTTTCGGAATGTTATCACGTATTTGTGCATAATTCTTACAAATTCTTTCTTGACGCATGTTTGATCCTTTTGCGTACATTTAAGTCTATTAAAGAGTTTCAAATATTGCAGATGAGGTGGGTATGGCTTGGTCATAGTTCATCTTACTTGTATTAAAGTAGTAGTGTCACCTAGAAGTATGAGGCAGGACGGGGCTTTGTAAGCTTAAGGTGTCGCCGCTGGATGAGTGATGCGAGGGAGCTTTACCGCAAACCAAAGATGGCTCCGCCTCCTTTATCTCCATTGCTCGCTTATACAACTCTGCAGCTTTCTCGAAATCTCCCTCTTCATAACTGAGAGAATAAAAACAAAGAAAGATTTGATTTAGGTAACTGTTCAATTACCATTTTTCAAAATATCTTCTTTTGTGTGCTGCGGAAAAAAGAATGCCAAGTTTTGAGGGTCAGTAAATAATGACAGAATTTTTTTAATTTTGGATGAACTATAACTTTAAGGCCTATAGTAATGAAACAAAAGTGTCACCTGAGCACAGCCAGGTTTTTGAGGGTCTCTCCGACCCGCGGGTGCAGTCGCCCAAGACTGTCCTCATACACTTTGAGCGCCCGCTCGTAGAGAGGCAGAGCATCACTGTGCTGTTTCTGCAACACAAACACACCCTGTTGGTGACATCTTTAAAAAAATTATTATAATAAAAAAAAAAAGAAATCAAATGCTTTAAGTTTCTCACCAATTGACAGTAAAGCACAGCAAGGTTAACCAAAGCCGTGGCCACACTGGGGTGTTTGGGTCCAAAGCTCTTTTCTCTGATGTCCAGAGCTAGTTCATATAAAGGAACTGCTTTTTCCAGCTTACCCTTTTACACACAAGAAGACAGAAAGAGAATTACTCAAAATGAATGAAAATTAGACTGAGTTGATCACTCCTTGTGCTTTCTTACCCTGCGCTTGTAAAGCATTGCCAAGTGTTTGAGAGTATAAGCGAGAGAGGGATGGTCAGGTGCGAGGGCTCTTTTGCGGATGTTAAGGGCATTTTCATACAGCTCCTCAGCCATCTCGTAGTCTTTCCTCTCGCTGTGCAGCGCGGCCAGGTTGTTTAAAGACTGGGCACAGTCGGGGTGATCAGCTCCCAGCACGCGTTGACGCATTTCCAGCGACCGGGTCAAGAACATTTTTGATGCACTGGGTTCACACACAATCATGTTAATATATAGTGTGTAAAACAACAACAGATACAGATCACCAATACATTGATATTGCTTTATAACATGTACAGCAGTTATTTTTTTGTTTAGTTTATGAAATTAGATTTTAACTTAGATTTTTTTTTATAGTTTTAATATTAGTTCTGTTTTTGACAATTTTGATACATGGTTTTGTCATTTTATTTAGTTATTAATAGATATTTATGCATATTAATATTAAGTTATTTTAAACAAACATCCCAAAATCAACGACATACTACAAACTACTTGGAAAGTAAAACTGGAGTATATTATCAATTGTCTGTTTAAGATATCGTTCTCTCGGTTTCTGCGCCCATATACAACATGGATTCATGTGTGAATGTGCAAATGATTGACAGGCAGATCTTAAAAAGAAAATTAAAATCAAAATAGGTTTTGCAGTAATGGCTATGAGAGAGTTCTGCAGTGTTGGGTATAAAATGAATATAACAACTTACTCGAGGTTGTTCTGCAGATAATAAAGAACGCCGAGCTCATTAAGAGTTTTGGCACAATCTGCAGAGTCTTTACCGAGCGTCAGTTCCTCTAACTGCAATGCTCGCCGTTTTAAAAGAGCAAAACCATACTGCAAAAAACACACACAAACACACAAATGTACCATAACATGCAGGATGACTAACACTAACTAACATAATCAATGAAACACTCATGGCAACATTCCCAAAATGATATTATTTTACTTTTCCTTACCATGTGGCCCTTCTGACGGGCTGTTTTCTGTCTTATTTTGACAGATCTCTTTCTTAACTTCTCAGCCTGCTCATACCTGCAATTCAAACAGAATTAAAGACTAAAGAACACTTTGGAAAACATAAACTTTAGTCCAGCGCTATTAAAGATAAACAAATTACAGCCAATAAAACATTCACAAATAAATCCAAGTGTAATTTCATTATATAGTATTTAATTAATAAAATAAACTGGACCAGTGTTGCACGTGGTCTCTAACAAACCCATGATGAGTAACATGCTTGTGAACTAAAGAAAAACCACTGTACTTGTTTTGTTTCTGGTAGAGGAGTGAAAGTGAATCTAGTTCTCTAGCCACGGTGCTGTGTTCAGGTCCATAGGCGTTCTCACAGATCTCTAGCGCTTGTTTGTACAACTGCTCTGCATTTCCGAATTTCCTCCAATGAACATAGACACCCGCCAGCTGGTGCAAGGAATGAGCCACGCTCGGGTGGTCCGGGTCCAGAGCCGACTCACGAATCTCCAAGGAACGCTGCAAGGGTGCCACTGCCTTCAAACAGCACATTCATGTACGGAACGTTACACGGGATTTGATAAGAATGGCTGAAATCAAACCAGCTTTTGGTTCACACCTGACTGAGTAATCCCAGATCTTTCAGGAAGCGGCCCAGCATTTCATAGAGGTTTGCCAGTTGACTCATGCTCTGCTCGCTCTCACAAGTCTTCTCGAACTCCTTCAAGGAGTCAAAATACTCTGCGGCCATGGAACACTTATCCTTCCCGACAAACTGCCAGTACGCCAGCAGCTCTGAGAAATGACCTCTGGAAACACACGTGGGCTTGTTTTTATTTAAGACATCTTCACACATGAGGTGGTACAGGAAGACAAGAAGTTTGAATGTACCTCTTGTAGAGGTTCTGAGAGACAAACAGGTTAAGCAGGATCATTTGGAGTTTATCCCGGTCTTCCTGTTGCTGCAGTAACCACGGTAACTCATCTGCAACACGCCATGTGACCCTGTCTTGACTGAAATCACACAGATGTGTGAAATTTTAGATTAAACATGATAATAATCCCTCGGATTGTGTTAAATGAATTAAATAAACTTATATCACATAGTTCAAGGTTATGATGTTAAAACAGCTCTTACTCCAGCTGTCGGCTGAAGAACTCAATAAGTGTCTGTCTGTAAGATCCACAGCGTCGCCCCTCATCCAGAAACTCGTGATTGACGGCTTCACAGGCCTAAAAAATACACCGTTACACAAACGCCTACACAAATGAGACAACCACGGGAAGACATGTGAAACTCAACCAAGACCTTTTGACCCCCGAGAAATACATTCTGAATGTGTGTTTGTGTAGAAACAACAATGACACCACAGATATATTATTCAGTCATTCTGAAGACTCTTCAAATCTTATCTGTGCTTTTTAAAGGAATACTTCACTCTATAGTTCACTCTCACGCCATCCTAGTTATATATGACTTTCTGTCTTCAGTCTGAGTCATTTTAAATAATATCACGGCTCTTGAAAAAGTTCTAGAGCTCAAATCTCAAAAGCAATAAGTGTAACCTCCAGGATCCGAACAATACAGTAAACATAACCAGGGCATTCACAATATCAGTTTTTCTCTACAAGGTTATGAGGATAAAATCTAATTTACAATTTAAATGTATACATGATGCTCTGAAGTCAGTATTTTAGATTTAAATTAGTTTATTTTGTCTTTAGTTTGTCAAGATATCAAAATACAACTGTATGTAGACATGGGGAGGTATTTTGGTCTCATTTTGAACACTACAATTTAAATAGGTGCTAAATGGGATATTATGGTTTATTCATTTAGATTAGCCTATCTTACATAATTGCTATTTTTAATTACATTGTTTTTTACTGTTGTCACTTTGTAACTGCTGTGGATATAACATTTTTTAAATGAATGCTTCTTCTGTACAGTGACATTGAGTGGCTTGAAAGGCGCTTTAAATAAAATACAATATTATTATTATTATTATTATTATTATTATTATTATTATATGTGAAAATGACACTGAACACAAAAAAAGATGGCATCTCATTGGTTCAAGACAACCAATGAGTTTAAAGTCCCTGCCAACTGAAGTCATATACGCCTAGCCAATAACAACTTGAATTTCATTTAGGGGTTAATGGTTTATTAGCATCACCCCATGAACTAAAACAAACACCAGTAGATAAGACGTTACATTTTAAGAACACACCTGCGAGTGCTGAAAGCGGATGAGACCACAGGAATAAGTGATAATAAGCAGTCTCTGCAGACCGCGAAGCATTGAGGTGAGCACTGGAAAGCTCAGATCTTTGAAGAGCTCCAGCGTCTCTGATTCACTGACACCATTGTGACTAGCGCACAACAAGCACAGCAACTGCACACAAACCAATATATATAAATCATCATATAAAGTTTAGTGATATTTAACAATAAAGTAGGTGGTGAAGAGTTCACCTCTCTCAAGACATTCTTCTCCTGATCAGTTCCTAATGCGTCTAGCACCACCAGCAGGCCCAGTCTATACAGAGATACCGTATCCTGACACGACACACACTGCTTTAGAGTCCTTTCCAACGGCCAGGATCTGGAGCTGATGCACATAAGAATGATTCGTATACTCAGAACACGCAAACCTTAAAACCGTCTCACACTTCCACTTACTGGGTTATGAGTCTAGCCATCAGTGAGATATAGAGAGCATTGCAGGTCGCAGCTGAACGACAGTGTCTCTCCAATTTCTTTTCCTGTTTCCGGACAAACACATTATCAAACAACACTTACAGACAGATTGATGTTCAGAGAGTGTCATGGATGCTCACCTGGTCTTTAGTTAGTTTGATATCTGCGTTTACACATTCTGTGCTGATGACGCTCTTCACCTCTCTGGGATTCAGTGGGTCGAGGTGCAGCGTGGGCCACAATCTGAACAGTCCGAAAATGTATACATTTGTTTGCATTTTTTGCTTGGCAGGATATAATTTTCACAGTCACAAACCTCCATGCTTGTGGGCAGGTCTCCACATTAACAGACACCAGTACCCTTACATTAGCAGGAAGCGGATCGATCAGCCACTTCATATGACGCTCAGCATTCTGAAAATCAAAATTAACAAGTGAGTAATATATTTAAAGAGACTACATACATAACTGAAGGGAATTACCAAGAAACAGGACATGTGGGTGTCAAGATGAGTTACAAAGGTTCTTAAACATGAAAACAAAGTTTAAAGAGGAAGTTCATAGAGGAAGCGCTACCTGTATTTGGTCAACGGAGTCAATGATGATTATGATGTTGCCATGGTGACGGGCAGACAGACGTTCTAGCCAGCGTGGGAATTCTTCAAGGATCTTGGAAGGGTCCATCGACAGACCTGAGATAGACCAGAAATGCTGGAGAAGCTACAGGAATGAAACACAGGGAGAATTAGAATCTGTAAACAAATCTGGGATACGTGATCCTGATTGGCTTGCTGCAACAATTTAAGATTCGTTATTACCTTAACTAATAATAATTGGTTATCAGGGGACTGCAAATGTGAGCAGCGCAGTTTAATGTTACACTTAAGTTTGCTTTACACATAAATATAAATGAACACATTTTTAACAGAGGTTATATTCATAAATTATACAAATTAATAAAACTGGAGGTTTGGGATTTGCACTTCATGGAACTACTTTTCGCACATTTGGAAGAACTCTCTTGCAGTTTCAAACAGAAAATATTCAAAAATATTTTTATGTCAATAATTCATGAATTAAATCTGATCAAAAACTATTCAAAATAATACTGATTAACCTCATTTTTAGATCTGTAATAAATAAATAAACCACAAACCGTTTGGAACTTAAAACCATAAGATTAAATAGAAGCTCCAGGTTTGATTATTCATCTTCCTGGAAATTGACAACTTCCACAATCTCACAAGAATTCTTCAGAATCTCCTGCATCTAACAACAATGAATCTTAAGGTTCTTCCAGGTAAATACCTGGAGGATCTCCAAACAGCTGAACTCCACTGAAACATGTTGGGGCTAAGCAAGGTCAACAAGAGTTCAGGGAATTTTAATAAATTTACATCTAAAGTTAATGTTTTTTTTAAAGAACGATACATTCATATGGTTTAATCCAAACTGTTCTATATATATATGTTCGTGTGGTGCGTGTGTGTCTGTTTCACCTTGACTGTGAGGCGTTTAATGATGAACACAGGATCGGCACTGGTAGAGAGAGGACGTCCGGTGAAGTGATAGAGAGTCAAGGTGTTAGGAGAGTGTTTCTGCTGTATCTCTATCCTGCAGAATAATAATATATTTATTTAAGAATTGACGGCAATAACAATTCTATAAAATATTCTAGTGTTAAAATGAAATGACCATTTAGCAAGCAAAAGAGATTTGCCGGATCCTGGAGCGCCGGACACCAGTAGTGGTGGAGTGGGTGGAGGGGCGGCGACCATATCATTCAGTCGATCCACATACTGCAAAAGTAAATCCTTCATTAGATGGTTGACATGGAAAAAAAACTTCAAAAACTGCATTGGTTTATATTTCAGATTATGCGTCTTACACAACATTGAACAATTACAATAAATCTTGCTGATAGTAAATACAAAAATGACATCATCATTCATCTCTCTAATCTCTCTAAGAAACCTGAATGACTTCCCTTCTTTTTCCGCACGACACAAAATAAGATATTTTGAAGAATGTTCTAATTGGAACGCAGCAGAAACTGCTGTTTAGATACCAACATTATACAAAATGTCTTCTTTTGTATTCTGCAGAAGAAACAAAGTCATAAATGTTACGAGGGTGAGTAAATGATGACAACTTTTTTTGGTTAATCCTTGTTAGTATGGATGTCGTATCACACAAAGTAAGAAATAAAAAAGTTCTTAAAGATCTGTCTTGTATACTTGACACCACATGTAACACAGAGATCTGCAGGACCTTTTGAAAGCTGTATTTGGCCGCTGCGCTGCAGGCCTGCTGAAAAGCCTCAATCTGCTCCTGCTCATCATGAAGATCCCACAACACATCACCAGAGTCTTCCTCCTCCCTCTCCTCGATCGCCCCGGTCTCCTCAATCTCCAGCCCCAACAACTCCTGAGGAAGGTAAGAGAATCTATCTGTCTCTGCTTTCAAAACCACAAATGCAAAAGTAAATTGAGTGGAAGTGAGGAACAAATATGATCAGCTAGCTGGAAACCACAATTTGACACTTTGTTTACCCATCTGTCTGTGGTCTGTGTACCTGTTTGATGATTCGCTCTAGGTGAGAGAAGATCAGAGCAGCTCCATCCTCTGCAGAACCTGCATGATCAACCACCTGCAGAAAGCAAGGAAAGTCAAACTTTATTTTAAACAGTTAGACAGAAATAAGGATAGATCCTGATATTTGATGATAAATGATGCTATATATAGTGGCCCTGGAAACAACCGAACTGTGTTTTGGAGAAACAGATCACACTTTTAACTCTAAAAAAAGATAGAGCCTCTCAGAACGGACATCACTTTTCCGATCCACTTTTGGCAATGACTCTTGCGACTCTTGACATTGTGTATTTCAGAGCATGCTTTACAAAAGAACCAAGATCATTCGATTCTACCTTAAGTTTAGCATTTTTGTCCGCATTGTTCACTCTCTCCAGTAGTTCTCTGGTGGCTGGACTGAGGTCGGACACCTCCTCCTTTTCACCTTTCTGGTCTCCAGTTCGCAGATACAGCAAAAGAGGGCGAGAGTCTGGGGTCTTCACAAAGGCTTCTTCCACATCCTCTATAACACAACTGAGGCAGCAGAGAGAAAGAAATCCACAAAATCAATCATGATGTTGATAAGATTACATTACTTTCAACTTTGCTCTAACTCTGCACGAGTCAATGAAATACAGAATTGCGAGATGCACAAAGAGTATATGTATAGTTTACATATATAGAGAGAGATATAACCATACAAGTGCGAATAGCATTGTGAAGTAGATGTGCAAATATAATGTGAATAAAGAGGGAGAGAGAGTCAAAAACACCTTGAAGCTGAGGACTTAAGAAGCAGAACACACACAGAGCTTCTCTCGATCTCATGTCTGCGTTCAGCAGCGTACAGATGTGCATTCTCCTCAGAGAAGAACACATTCAGGTAGAAATGCCCTAAACCCTCACAAAACATCCGAAGCTTTAGGGAGTGAGTCTGAAATAGAGAGACACATTTTGACATTTTCAGAAGGAATCGTTCAAAGGAGTCATTCTTGCTTGTCTTGCATTTTTTGGAGAATCTCTTGAAAGAAATGCAATTAAATATAATTTAACGTATATGTCGCCAGAGGCATATCAAAGTCCTACACAGTGAACTGTTGTGTTTTTATTTCCTTAGAATGAGCTATTTACATCTACATACAGAGTGTGACGAGTTTCTAAAGTAGCCCTACAGAATGTGTTTCAAAATAGTGTCGTCTTCGGCAAAGAATATTTTTGTTTTATGTCAGCCACTGGTGTTAAAGTTGGACTGAGCGTTTCGCAATTTGCAACCACTACATACCACCATATTTAACACACTACACCTTTAATTGTTGTGAAAGGTTGCCAGATCATCACATTCAGGGTGGTTTAAGTGTGTTGCACTTTAAAGCAATATAGCAACAAATGATATGTTTAAAAATACACACTATACATACGTGTTATACCTGTATAAAGATCTGTAACTCGGGTTTGGTCTCCTGTGTGTAAATGAGGTAGCAGCGGACTGTGTTACTCCACAAAGACTGAGACACATGAGGAGACACCTGCAGCAGACTGGTCACCGCAGCATCCCAATCATCTGTAACACACAAACATTAACAAAATCATGAAAACACAAACTATACACACACAGGTACATACTCACCTCTGCTGACGTTAGCAAATGGTCCTTCTACATCAATGAGACTGTGAGCGAACTCTGGACCACGGTGCGTCTGCTGTAACTGCATCATGCTGCCCATGGACGGCTCACTGCCCAACACACCACCACTCCAGTACTCACACTGAGTGCCTGCCGCTGCAGAAATGTTGATCAAATTAATTTACCTGATTTTTATAACAATACAATTAGATTGAAAAAATGTAAATTCAGTGTAAAACATAATCAGGCATTATTTCATTTTTATAGATTCATTAGGAGGCAGGGCCGTATGTGCACATACAGTGTAAGAGAGTCTACACTCACTTGAACTGGAAATTATGTTCAGTTTTATTATGTCTCAATAATTATCCACTTGTTATTTATAATAGCAATCACAAATAATCAAAAAATTATTCCGGATCACAATATCTGCAAAATCCTCTATTACAGCTGTCCTATTTTGCTCATTTTTTGGCATTTCGACATTATGTTTAGGCAATAAATAGGTTGGTAAATGAGAGATTGTAAAATTGTTAAGTTGATGTGTGCTTTAGTTATTCCCATAATTGTTTGTTATTACGTTATTTAGGTTTGGACAATTACATTGGACAATAATAATCACAATTACAGCATCATATCAACAGTTATGATTGTGATAAACCTGCAGCCCTACTCTTTACTGTCATTGTTAGTCAGATGTAGTTTGCCTTCTCCCATGAAAATGTGATCCACGCCACAGGTCTAGACCTGCGAGATTTGAGAGTGCCAGGAAAGGTAACTCATCACAGTGAGGCAATCCTCACCCCATCATCCCAATATCACAGTCTGACAGCAAGTAAATAATACATTGGATGTACACATCAGAATCTTCATTGCTCATAATTATGGTCAGGAACTATTAAACTATTTACATTTTAAACTGTACAAACAAAACCTGAGCTGAGTGGACTTACTGGTGACAGTGGTCCGGTTGTCATCTGAATCAGAGTCTTCTGGTTCATAAATCTGAATGCCCTGAGCCTGCAGCTGTTGAAGTTTCGACTCCAGATCTCGTTTCGCCCGGAGCAAGTCCTGAATTTCCTTTTCCTTCGTCTCCCGGAATATCTGCCAGTTGGGGGATTTCAAGAGAATAGATGAGGAAATAGGGTAAACAAGTCAAGTTAAAACTAGAAAAACTAAACCTAAGTAGATACGGTAAGACACATGAGCTGAGGGAGATATGGGATGTTGCAAGAAAATAATTTTTGGTTGTGTCAGGACCCAAAATAAAAGTTCTGCTATCATTGAATCACCCTCTTTATGTTTCAAACCTCTATGACTTACATACTAAGAAAAGTAATAGAAAACCATTGATCCCAGAACATTCCTCATAATATCTTCTTTCGCATTTTGCATAGAAAAGAAAGTCATACAGAAGACACCATGTTTATTATGGGGTGATAAGCACCTTAAACTGTCGTTTCACTTTGTCTCTGTCATGTTCAAAGGTGGCAGCTCTTTCCATGGCTTGATACTTTGCCTCCAGGGCACCTTCCTTCTCTCTGAGAATTTTCTGGTACGTCTTCTGAAGAGCCTAATCAGCAGAAAAACAGAACATTATACATCCCGTCATGTCCCACTACAATTATCGAAGAAACATCCGATGCCTAAGCACAAATACACAACACAAAACATCTCAGATCTGACGATCATAACTCTGTCGAACCTGCAGCTCAGCGCGTAATCTCTTGTTTTCCTCATCCAGCTTGGCTTCTTTCTTCTGCATGGAGGTGATCTCGTTGTTCTTGCTGACCCTGAAGATCTCGTAGTCTTTCCGGAGGCGCTCATACTCGGCGGCGTACTCCAGTTCCACCGATCCGGTGGATTTGAAGCTGGCACCGATGACCCGAGGGCCACGGCGGAATGAGCTCCTCAACAATCGGGCCTTTGGTTTGACCTCCACTGGTATCTCGCAGGCTTCTCCGCCCTCGCCTCCGTACGCATCCTCGATCACCTCCCCAGGACTCACCAGTGAGGATGCGGTTCCCATGGCAACGGAGGATGAATGCCACGGCGATAACTATCTGACAGCGCTCACAAACGCGCCACACATTGATCGGTCGACTAGAAACAAAAAACATTCGTTAGTGATGATGTAGAACATCAATATAAATATAGAATATGAACATACGGTTGTTGAAGCTTGAGATCACACTTTTGGATGGTTGCTATGCTGAATCCATGCATTTGATTTGACTTGACATCAGTGTTTTATTCATATTTAATGTTTATATGTGTATTTAGTGCACAAACTTGTACAATAAAGCGATGTGATTGTTTAATGCATTTGACATGGCTTTACATCTTTTATGAATGGGATTTCAGACCTTTAGAAGCTCATTTGTGCAGCATGGAAATGTTCTAAAGTTATACAAACAACTGTTTAGAGTTTATTTGCATTTATTTGATGTAGTAGTGTTTATTTCTTTATGAACATAACATTTAAATATGCAAAACATTATTATAATGCTCAATTATTACCTTATTGTGCCACCATCTGAGAAAGTGTCAGCATTTAAAGTCACGTGATGTGGATCTCAAAACTTTAAAAACACGTTTAAAACTTTTCCATCAGGTTAATTCTTTTATTTCTAAGCTGAGGTAAACAAATCACAGATGCGCAAACTTTCTTCCTGACAACGCTTGCGTTACTAGGCACGCCTTCTACCTACGGGTCCTCAGCGAGGACAAAAGTGACGTCATGCGGTTTTTTCCCCCACGGATGCAAATTAAGTTTTAAAGGTGCCGTTCTTCATGATTCCACGTGTCACACTTTAATTAGTGTATGATGTCGTTGTTAGAGCATAACTTAGATTTGTACAATTTAAAAGCTGAAAGATCAATGACAGAGTGATATTTTAGTGAACGGTTTGGACCACACCTCACTACTTCCTGCTTTAGTGACGTCACAATCACGGTTAATCTCCGCCCACTGGAACGCTAAAAGGGGCGTGGTTTTGTTAAGCTCCAATGGTGTTTGTAGAGTTTTGTGACATGTCGCTGTTATTTTCATCTGTAGTTATAATTGTTTAATATTATAATCCACACGTACAACTATGTGCAGCACATTTTACTGAGGACAACTTCCTCAATCTCAATGAGTTTAATGACGATTTACACATCGATTGTTGTTGAAAGATGGAGAAGTTCCCTCTTTATCTGGAGAAGGTGTTGAGTGTATTTTATTATTTAAGTTGGTGCGTTTCTTTAACTTAAAATCACAATATATTTCGGCAATAGTGACACTTAAAAAACACATAATAAGTTTATGAGTTTTCGTTGAAACATATTTTTGATGTGATTCTTAAAACAGTTTTATACATCGTGTCATGCTGTCAGTCTGAGATTTAATTTGGTTGGAATCACAAAGAAACTAAAATCACCCCAATACTGTTTAAATAATGTCAACAATTTGGAATGATCTCTTAAAGGGACAGTTCGCCCAAAAACAAAAATTCTATTTTCAGTTTTGCTTACCAAAAAAAGTTGATGCTCTTTTCGTTCTGTTAGACACGAAGACGTTACTTTGAAAAATGAGTGTGTGAACAATTGATAACTTCTGACTACAAGTGTCACTATGGTAGTCAGTAGGATCCAAGAACGTTGTCTTCACGCTCACTTGAACCCTTTGGTTGAAGACAGGAAATAAGCGCACATGTAAGTCTATGCAGAAAACAAAGGTGTGGGTATTAGGAATAATCCGTGGTATTTAAAGGTATGGTTGTCCCATTATTCACCTTCTTAAAATGTATTACCAGGTAGCCAAAGTCTCGTTGGGCTTTAAAATGGTTGAACTTTGTTTGTGCAAACTGAAGGTAAATTTTTTATCTTTTTGTGTAATGCAACTGAGAAGTAACACTGTGGTTTTTGCACTTCACCACTTGTAAAAATGTGTGCAAATAGAGTGTGTTAACCCACCTCTGAAGTGTAGCGATGACATACCATAAGATTTACACACGATAGTGGGGGGAAATGCTCTTTCTCATGAAACTAATTATTTGACAATAATTAACCATGTAAATCCAAATATTTATTACATTTTCAACAACATAATATTGACATCAAATAAATATCACATTTACATTTACATTTAGTCATTTAGCAGACGCTTTTATCCAAAGCGACTTACAATAGTCGAGGAGACAATGAAGCGGTGAATAGCCGATACAACAATAGGTCAACAAGTGACACAACAATGTTACCGAGTTACACAGAGAGAGAAGTTACAAAGTTTTTTTTTTTCTTTATCAAATGCTTTAGTAATCATATTCGACAATGTGTTTGTAATGTTGACAGAACAACCGTACACAAGAACTGAAGAAATAAAGATAAATTAAAAATACTGTGGAAAAGACTGATGTTAGAGCTCCTAAGAGCTGTACAGCTAAAACGATTGGGTCGGTAGGAAACTGTAGTAAAATAGTCTTACAGAAAGTTTCTGGATTAAGTTATTTCTGAACTTAAGCATTTTATCAGTTCTACATTCCAACTTCTACTTTCAACTTTACCACCTGAAGAACCGCACATTACTCTATATCTACATCTACATCTACATCTACATCAGAGCCTGTAGGTTTTATTTAAAAAAGGGTTAAGTCTGGTATCTTTATGTGGTGGACTGTTCTTCTTCAATATTCCTACCACAGAGCCGAAGCAGAGTTTCTTGGTAATTTTTAGCCAAAAAGAAGTACATAACAGGGTCCAACACACCACTTACACATGTTAAAGCAGAGGTCGTGCGATTTCCAACATACAACAATCGTCTTTCTGCTTCTGACTTTGACATGTCATCATGCTGTATGATAAACACAAATCTATTGATATGGTAGGGTAAAAAAGCAATAAGAAAGTTAACCATAGTTAGCACGATTAATCTCAATGCCTTGCGCTGAGATGGTGTCCTTTCTTGAAATGTCATTCTTCTGACTTTCAAAAAAACAAGAATGTAACACACAGTCATGGTGACCAGAGGAATAAAGAACGCAATGGCAGTCGACACCACTGCACCAATAGGATTGGATGAATTTTCAATGTACAGTTGTTCACACACTGTCACGTTCCACGTCTTCGATCGTTGAATTACTTTCTTTTTGGAAAACAGGACAGGTGCCATGGAAATGGTCACCATGATCCACAAGATTGCACAGATCACTTTGGCATTTCTAGTATTTCTCAGATTCTGAGTCTTGTGTGGTAGGACACAAGAAAACAGGCGATCCAGACTGATGCAGGTCATAAAGTACATGCTGCAGTAGAGGTTCACGAAAAACATGAAGCCCACCACACGACAAGGCCCCTCCCCGAGAGGCCAGTGACTGTCCGACATGTGGTAGATCATCCGCATGGGGAGCACCAGGACATAAGAGACATCAGCTACCGCCAGGTGCTTCAGAAACACTTTGGATGGAGTGTTGCGGTTATCATGGCAGCAGAACACCCAAAGCGCTAAGACATTGCATGGAACAGAGAGGATGAAGATGATAATGTAGAAGGTTGCAAGAATGACGTTCTCCTTGTGAGAGCTGTGATAAGTCCACTCCTCTGTGTTATTCAACATAATGCAGATCTATAGTTTAAGACACTTGCTGTTTGGAGAAGGGGAGGATTTTGCATTAATATTGGTGACATTATTAAATTAGAAACTCCAAATAAGATCAAGAGAAAGTAGTTGACAGATTTATGTGTGCAATTTGCAGGTGTCATAACATTCAGAATAAAAGTTTATGTTAAATTAGGTAATATATGTCTGTGTACCATGCATATTCACTTGTTTTTGTAAACATAATCATATACAGACAGACAGAGAGAGAGAGAGAGAGAGAGAGAGAGACAGGGAGAGCGAGAGAGGGAGAGAGAGAGAGAGAGAGAGAGAGAGAGAGAGAGAGAGAGAGAGAGAGAGAAACAGAGAGAGAAAGACAGACAGAGAGAGAGAGAGAGAGACAGAGAGTGAGAGAGACCAGAGAGAGAGGAGAGAGAGAGAGAGAGAGAGAGACAGAGAGAGGAGAGAGAGACAGAGAGAGAGAGAGAGAGAGAGAGAGGAGAGAGAGAGAGAGAGAGAGAGAGAGAGAGAGAGAGAGAGAGAGAGAGAGAGAGAGAGAGAGAGAGAGAGAGAGAGAGAGAGGAGAGAGAGAGAGAGAGGAGAGAGAGAGAGACAGAGAGAGAGACAGAGGAGAGAGAGAGAGAGAGAGAGAGAGAGAGAGAGAGAGAGAGAGAGAGAGAGAGAGAGAGAGGTGAGAGAGAGAGAGAGGAGAGAGAGACAGAGAGTGAGAGAGAGACAGAGAGTGAGAGAGAGAGACAGAGAGTGAGAGAGAGTGAGAGAGAGACAGAGAGTGAGAGAGAGTAAGAGAGAGACAGAGAGTGAGACAGAGAGAGAGAGAGAGAGAGAGAGAGAGAGAGAGAGAGAGAGAGAGAGAGAGGAGAGAGAGACAGAGAGTGAGAGAGAGACAGAGAGTGAGAGAGAGACAGAGAGTGAGAGAGAGTGAGAGAGAGACAGAGAGTGAGAGAGAGTAAGAGAGAGACAGAGAGTGAGACAGAGAGAGAGAGAGAGATGTTTAGTTTTAGCTTTTTTAATTTAGATAATCCAAAACAGAAATAAAATGTCTCATGTTTCTTAAACACATAAATGTATGTTTTTATAAATACACAATAATTTTGCACCAAACACAGACATGTAAATATAAACTTTGTTTCTGGATGCGAATAATCATGATTCATGAATTAAAATAAATCTTTATATTATAGGCCCAAATATATATATTAATTACTACATTATTCTGAATTATTCAATGCACACCAAATACTAGGACAAATGTTAGAATTATTCATAACAGCATTTGTTTAAAATATTCTTCAAAAACGTATTAGAGAATATTATTTTAAATTGGAAGGAGTAAGTGCCTATAAATTGTTTAAAAGGAACTAAATTAAAGAATAGTCATGGGAACTCTGAAGTGTATGAAGCCTTTATATGCTTTTCTCATTATCATCTGTTTGACTACACTTAACACAACTTAAATCCAAATGGTACACCATATCAAGAAATATTAATTCATTATGTTAAAATCTCTAAAGATTAAACCCTGATTATACAGTCACACATTTGTACAACATTGTATTATCTTGTGTTGTTTAATTATGAATCATAAAAGTAATGAGGTACTCACACACTTGTATTGGACGTCCAACTCAGAAGCTAAAAACTTTATCTACAGAACAACTGAGCAAGATTTGACTGGCTTCCTCTTTTAGTCATAGTCAGCACCACCTTGTTACACACACACACACACACACACACACACACACACACACACACACACACACACACACACACACACACACACACACACACACACACACACACACACACACACACACACACACACACACACACACACACACACACACACACACACACACACACACACACACACACACACACACACACACACACACACACACACACACACACACACACACACACACACACACACACACACACACACACACACACACACTATAGAATCATCCCTAAACAACTCTATTAACACCCAACACCCTCTGCTGGTGTCTCTACCATATCTGAGGCTGAGAATCGAGACATTGGGAATTGAGAGTCGATTCTAAAGTTTGGAATCAATATTCCTGTATGATCCTTCCCATCTGAGACACTGCTCAGTAACCTAAAAACAGCTTCTCATGTTGTTATTTAGAAAGTAATTCATGATCAATAATTGGAGGACATTTTTGATTGTTGTTGTAGAAACAATAACAAATAATTAAGGGTTGAAAGTCAACACTTAGAAATAACTACATTACATTAAAAGTGTGTTAAGTTCATTTCTACACAAAAAACTAATATTTTGCAAAAAAGAGAATAGAGTCGAAAACAAAGCAATGATTTGATTCTTAGGCTTCCCAAACCAGCAATCTAAATCAATCTACTGTACATTTGCATCATAAATCTCAATTCTTACTCTAATTAAATATGTTATTTGAAGCATTATGATGCATGATATAAAATCCCATATATAAGCTTTGTACCCGGGTCTCCTATTAACATTTCGTAAGGTGCATTGACAACGCATTCGGTTAAACAATCCGTCGACAAGTTTTATAGAGGACTGCAATGGACAAAACATCGCCAAAAGGAGATGAGGCCATGTGACAAGCATGCAAACCTTTATTGTTTCAATACCTACAGCTCAGTTTGCTTCTGCATTTAAAGCTATACAAAGAAAACATTTATTTACAAAACCTGTCTGTGCAAGCATGATTTTTATCAGTTACAGTTCTTCCATTTCTACAGGTCTAGAAGCATGCAAGGAAATAAACTTTGGTACAACATGTTAACAAAACTAAAGATCATATCTGAAATAGAGAAGTTAAAGTATTTACATTAAAATTAGAGAGCAGTTTTATCCATCACTAGGACTTGTTTACATTAAGACATCGATATGTATTAATTTAAGAGACATAGACTGACTACATCATGGTTTTGAGATAGGCAGGTACTACCTATCCTAAATGTACATATAGTGTCTAACACAGTACAGACATGTACGAATGTAAATAACAAACTTTGGCAAATAGGCACAACTACTAAAGACAACTGTTCAATTGAAAAAACGGTTGTCTTTTTTATAATAACAAATCTTAAAGACATTGGCAGTGCATGATAGTAAAAAAACACAAATGTAAAAGTCTGTGCTACTGGTTAGGATACTTACAGTACATGATACATGTATTACGACTACAAGCTACAATCATAACAGGCCACAGGCAACATCCTCATTATCTTCTTGCACGATGTGAATACTTTTTTCTTGTTTTTCTCTTGAACTTGTATGAAAATAAATACTCTTTTCAAATGAAGTGCTCTAGAAAA
Source organism: Triplophysa yarkandensis (assembly GCA_033220385.1). Lineage (NCBI taxonomy): Eukaryota > Metazoa > Chordata > Actinopteri > Cypriniformes > Nemacheilidae > Triplophysa > Triplophysa yarkandensis. Next base: position 1,524,595 of record CM065658.1, on the reverse strand, counting down.
CATATGATCACAAATGTGCTCTCTGCTAATAAACTAGATTTCCGTTTTAATCTTTAGGACAAAACTTTTCGTCATGTTCTGCAAAGATTCAAGTTTAAAATGCAATTACGTACAAAGATTGATGATATTGCGAATCATGCACCATTACCATGCCATGAAAAGTAAAAGTTCGCCCTGACAACTTATTACAACAGTCAAAATAAATGAAACCACAAACATGGATGTAAATAAATCAGGAGTGACTCTACAGGATGAAGGAAATGGCAGCAGAGCAGCCAAGCATTCTATGCAGCGTCCTTAGCGACGGTAACCGTGGGGATAGCTGATTTACCGGCATTCCCGTTGTGTTGCCGACTGTAGCTGGTGAAGCTGGGGGTGTGAATGGTGCGGATACTCTTCGCGCTCTGACTCAACATAGTCGGGGATAGGGGAGAGTGGGAACAGGAGGAAGAAGAAGAGGAGGAATGTCGGCCGTTTTGTGTCTGCGTGGGAATAGAAAGGCCTTTAGGGCTGGGAGGGCCATATTTAAGAGAACCATTAGAGAGGGAGGGGATATGAGAGGAGGAAGCAGGGCTGGATCGATGGGGCAGGATGGAGGATTTGTTAATGGGAAAGGAGGAAGAATTGACAATGTTAGTAGATTCAGACTGGGGTGAGCCTTTTCCTGCGCTAGAGGAAAAAGCGGGAATTTTAGAAGCAGGCACGGTAGGAGAAGTGGATTTGGGATCTCCTCCTGATCTTTTAGCACTTCCGTTAGCCTGCAAACAAAGACGCCAACACACTGATTGTCAACAATTGGGGAATCAATTGATTAAAAACACATACTAAGCATTTTCATATCTACAGTTAATAACACGAGATTATCAGCTACATAAATACAAGAACAAACTAAAGGCACGCACAAACATAAAAACATAAGCTACATTGTTTAGAGATTATCACTTTGAATAGAATAGAAGGAGGAAAGGTGAGGTTTGTAGGTTTAAAGTGAGTTTTGCGCAACCAACCAGTTGTCGAGACCAAAGGATGCTCCAGGAGAAATGAAAGAGGTACAGTTTCACAATCCATAAGATAAGACTAAGAGACTTAGTAGGTTTAGATGATCCTCGGGGTGCCCAGGCTTTAGGGACTCCTCAGAGAGGTAAACAAGGGAAAGGGTCTGTATTGTGTTTAGTAGAGAAGCATTCCTGTCTTGCATGGGAAGGAGCGTGTGGGTTAGATGTGAGTATTGTTCAAACAGAAGGCTCAATTGTTAGCAAACCAGCGACTGTTGCGTTAAAGTTTTACGTTCCATCACTTATCCGTTTTTAATATCAATGCGTCTCATTCAGCACCATAGCCACAAGCAAAGCAAGCATGCAGAAGCGTTCATGGTATTGTGAAATAACAGTCAGTTGCCTTTCATCACAGCCAATAAAAAAGGAAAAAACATTTCATTTTGACACTAAAGAACAATTTGCTTGGTCTCATGGTTCTTCGCTACATCTTTTCCCTAACAACACAAGAGCTAACTTTCTTTTTAAGCATTGAAATCTGCATGTATCTTTCTGACTGGACTCATGGTCCTATGATAAAACTACCTGGCGGAACTGCCTCTGAGTGTCCTGTAGCTTTTGCTGTTTTGTTGCCCTTTCTTTGTCTGAGGTGCTCGGTTGCTGCCTCGGCTTGGCAGACACGGGCACCGGCATCCGACTAGTAGGTGAGACCACACTGGCGTTCTGCAAAGGGGATTCAAACCAAACAGAATAAAAGAATAAATAAAAGAAGAAAAAAAAGAGAGCCACATCGGAGGCTGTCAACAGTAAACACAACAAGCCCGAGCTTGCGCAAAATATCACCTTGACACTTTAAAGTATGTCTACAGGGGAAATTGGTAAAAGGTAAGGATGCATGCAAACCAGCCCGGAAACCTTTGTCCTGAAGACTGCCTTTGAACCCCCATAAAGGAACCAGAAACATGAGACAACTTTTGATTCTAAGACTGACAGTTTTAAGACTACCTCAACCCAATGTTAGAGAATCATCAATAGACACATAAGCATCTATCCATTAATCACCACTTTAAATATAAACACCATATTTATACAAATATGTGAAAGTGTTAAAAGTAAAGATCCAATATTTGGTCCCCTCCACCACTGGAGAGGCTCAGGATCTGAAGTCACCGGATAAGGTGGAATTGTTGTGAGGAAGAGTAGAGGGACAGACCCACAGTCTTCGCTTAAAAACTAGAGAGAGACCTGCTGGGTGGGAACTGGCTTGATCGTGACCCCTGTGGTTGGTATGATGGCAGGCCGGGGAAGGAGCTGTGGTTTAGGCTTCTTTCGGAGACCGGGACCTTTGCTGGTAGGCTTGGGAACCTTTGTTTTTGGCCGAGGTGCTTTATGTGAGTTCACTGAACTGTCTCCAACGTTGCTGTCTTGATTTGGAAGGTTAAACGAGTTTTCAGTGCTATCCGGAGATCTCGGTCCCATTTCTGTTATTGTGTTCTCTAGCTGTTTTATAGTTTGCTCTAGACTGTCAAGGGTCTTGTAGGTGCTCTTACGTATCTCGTTGGTTCTACCGTTAGGTTCCTGCGCTTTCGATTTTGAAGAAATTTCAAACCTCTTTGTCTCCTTTTGTTGCTTGATAGTTCCGTCTGACTCCTCCTCATCCTCATACACGACAACCTGCAAAGTCTTTTTTCCTGTTTTGGTACCAGTGCGGATAGCTTGCGTTAAAGCCGCTAGCTGCTTCTTTGGGAACTTAAGCTTGAACTTCTTCTTCTCGTCTGGCTTTGCATCCCCCTCTACAGACGACCCTCCCTCAGATAAAGATAAGGATGATATAGAAGCTCGTTGGGGACCGTCTCTAACATCCGCAGGAGAATGTGTCTCGGTACCTTGTCCAGATCTTTTGCCGTTTTCTTTAAGTTTGTTGCATTCTTCTTCCTCTGTTTCCTCACTTTCCTCATCAATCCGTTCTTCCGCAAGCATTCGATCCAGCTCCTCCTCACATTCAAAGACGGTAGAGAGACGTTTGTAGGCTGACCTGATGTCCATTGGTTCATCAAATATAATGATAACTGGCTTTTTAGAAGTGTTGTCAATATTAGCATTAGCATCCCCAAATGCTATGTCACTTCCAGTAGAAACTGGCCTTTTGTTGCCAAAGGTAACAGTCTGTACACTGCCTTTCTTGGCATTGACCAGCTGCTGGTATTCTCCGGTAGAGAGTGCTTGTACCTTCGTGTTAGTGACCATGAAGGCAAAGTTGTCAGGCGGAGGAGGAGGAGGCTCTTCTCCTGACAGTTCAGGACTAAGAGAAGCCTCATTAATGTGCTCCAATTCCTCAAATTTCTTTTCCTTTGTCTTGGACGAACCAAGTACAGTCTTCAGATTTGTTAGATGTGACCCAACAGGGATGGCTTTCGAAAGAACGGGTTCAATGTCTCCTAACGTGACCGGTGAGCAAATTGCTGTTGGAGACTCTACTCTTTCTTCTATGCTAACCTGTACTTGAGCAGCCTTGACCACGTGAACTTTTCCTTTAGTTGGGCTACCCGGAACATCCTCTGCTGGAGAGGAGGGGGTTGACTTCATTGAGCCTGGCTGATTTTGGGAGAGAGAATTAGAAGAGCTGGCTGGGCCACTAGATTTAGTTGTGGATACATGCAGCTGGTTTTGGAATTGGTCAGAATTGGTCATGTGGATGTCAGAAGGATGTGACACCTGAGATGATGATGATGATGATTGTGATGTATCCCTTGATTCCTCTAATGTGGATGGAGTCCCCTTAGAGATCTGAGCTGTGACGTAGTAGATGACCTTAAATTGTCCAAAAAATAAAGATATTTCCATTAGTTTCAGATTCACAAGAATAATATAAATGTTGTGATTCTATTTTAATCCTACATTATTATTCACACAAATCTCGTTAACAGAGTTTTTATAAACCGTCCATCGCTGATTGTTCGAAGAATGCAGCCTTCAAAGAGATAGTTCGCATAATGTTTTTCGTCATTCACCTCATGTGGTTCCAAACCTGTATGACTTTCTTTCGTTATCTATCCCTTTAAATGCCTCATTCTGTAGTTAAAAGTGACTCCTATATCAGTTATTCAGCTGTAATAAATATTTTTTTAACTAAATTTAATGATAAAAGTGAATAAGGGAATATGATACCGGGTGTATGATAGAATATATTACTTATAACAATAAGAATGCTGCTCACCCCGGGACTCTGGCGGAGCGTGTTGTTGCCATTCTCATCTGTGTCTGGTTTCTTGTCATCTTTGTCTGTATGCTGTGGTTTGTGGGGAACAACATCACTTCACAAAGAAACATCAAAGTCTACACGCTACATTGTTCTCATGTTCTTTCAACTGTACTGCATTAAAATGTAACTTTCATGGATGTGTAACATTCCCAGTTTCGCATCATAATGATGGCAACAGAACTTCTCCATAGGGATTCTACTTATATTTTCAGAATGTTATAAATTGGATTACTGATTCTGTTTAACAGACCTAAATGTAAACACGCAGTCTTTTGTGCACATTATAACTTATAAGAACAATACAAGAACATTTTATCTTACATAATAAATATGTTAAATAACATAATAATTCCAAACTACACAAATACTTTAAATCATTACGTTGAAATTTCATTTTTTTTAAATATATATTTTAAAATACAATTAATCAATAATATAACAGTAAGAAATATCAAAATCATTTGGAAATTAATGTGAAATGATCAGTAAAGGAGAAGAATGCAACGAAGGTAAGGATAGAAAGGGAGACTGTAAATCCATTATATAAGTGGGGAGGTTTATCAGAAGCATGCGGCAGAGTGAGCAGATCAAAGAGTGAACTCTGAACTCCAGACGGCTAACTGAAGAAATTCTCAAAAACCTTGAGCATGTACTATCTGAATCTGAGTAACTTTTTGCATTTAACTTATTAACTTATGCATTAACCATTTTAGAAAATTAAGGAATACTGCTTTCAATACTTTAGGTTCCACATACATTGAAACATCTCTGCGTCTTGATTTATGACAGTTATATTAGTTCAGTTTATTTCCCCATTGGCAAATCTTACTATAAACATAAATCCAATAGAATTTAAGGTGTAAAACAGGACAAAAAGGCTGTAATGTGCTGAGATTCTCTTAGATTTTAAAATAGTTTATATTCCAAAAGTCGTGTATTTTGTAAAGAATAAATTGTGCTGAATGTAATCTCTTAAATTTTAATATGATGTCATAAGAAACACACATAACACTCTTTTCATCAGACTTTTCAACATCTAGTTTATTGATCGGATGAATAAGATCACAAATGGAAAGCGTTTCCTCTTGTGGCTCGGACTACATCACTACTGTACAGTCAGCACAGGCCACGAGTTCAGTAGAAACAAAAGGAAAGAAATCATAGAACACTGAGAACATATTTGGTGTCAGATTCCCATCACAAAAGTGTAGAGAGGAGGTTAGCAGAGGGTAAGTAAGCCAAACAAGCATCGTAAAGGACAGCCATCAGGGACAAGCAGCTGGAACAGACAGACAGTTGAAGGGCCTACTAAAGGACTTTACATCCTTTACCTTCTTATCTTTAAAGGCCTGTAAAGCACCAGGTCTTAGCTCTCTGATCTGTGGCTCTACCAAACCTTTGAGCCCTACCTCCTTAATAGTGCACTTCTGGAAAACCTGAAGAGAAGAATTTGTGGGGAGGACGGTTAAACATTGGAGTATGTCCGACATTAAAAGAGGAAGACTTGCTTTACAACGGAATATAATTTACCTACACATGTATTTTTGTCCAACCGAGTGTATGCTAGAGTTTATTTCAGTTACCGGGGGTTTGCTTTATTTTAAAAATGCGATGTGTGCCTTTTTTGCTCTTCAAGTCTTTGTTTAAATGGTATGTTATTTTATAAACTATATATCTATCCTTACACATGGCGAAAAATAACTGACATTTCCTGTCAGTGCAAATGACATATAATAATTTCACTCCTTTTAAATAACAAATAATAGTTATAAATTATTATACATAATAATCATAACAATAACAATAATAATTGTTATATTAAACATGAATGTAATTGAATATAAACTGCAGCTCTGACTAAGTTAGGAAAAAGTCAAACTTATTATGAATTTATATTTCTCAAATAATTTTATACTAATATCGTGTGAAATTGTCGAACATCTAACAATATTTAGATTTATTTTTACTGATATGTTAAAATATTGTGACATTAATTTAAGCTGTGGAACAGAACATTAAAGGAATATTCTTACATTTTTTGGATAAAACTAGATCATCAGTAGTGCCAGCATGCAGAGTCATTGAAGCAAAAGGCAGATTTACGAAATACGAGCAAATTAAAAATAGCAACTTTTGATTTGATTGACCTTGACTTGAAATAAGGCACTTATTTGGACCCCAAATGTTAATGCACAACATGAATTGAAACACGGCAAAGCTTCACAACACCCACACCGAAGCATCACACCCAAGTCATTTTAAGATCAAGACCCTTGATTATTTCAGATTCTGTGAAATTATGTAATTTACGTTTGTATCAGACACTTATCTCACCTGCAACTCTGCCATTATCTTATCTCCATCATCTTCCTCCTCTGTGATGGCCGATGCAGAGATAAGAGGAGGGGTGTTGGGTTTAGGCTTCGGCTCTGGAGGAGGTTTTGGTTCGGACTGAGATGTCGGATTGATGGGCTCTTGTTCAGTCTCCTTTAACAGATTTCACATTAACATCTCATCTCATGCAAAGCCAAGAAAGAAGACATGTTCCACAAACGCACCTGTACAGTGACAGATTCCTTCTTGCTGGTATAAATAACCTCTCCTGAGCGGGTGGTGGTCATTCCTGTGGTGGTGGTGGGGTAGTTTCTTCGAGGTGGGGGTGGTGGAGGGGACTTGTTGGCCTTTTCTGTGCTGTGAAGTTTGACTTTTTCCTGAGTCTTATTCTGTTTCTCTAGACTGGACTTGATGGATAGGCTGGGTTTTGAAGGCCTCTCCAAGGCCGGTTTAATAGATTTTTCCAGAGGTTTGGCAGGTTTCTCTGTAGTACTCTTTACCGGTTTCTCAGAACTGAGTTTAAGCTGACTGTTATCTATAAAACAAAATCACACATTTCAGTGGAAGCTCGTGACTTTAAACTTCAGTTTTTGTCTGCTGTTAATAAAAGACAAAAACAGTGTGAAGTATTTCATGTTTAATATTAAGAGTATGGTAAGGTATTGATTAAAAAATCATAATAATTATGCACACACTGCATTTACATTTTCTTTTATTACTATTTCTTATTTTCTTAGAGAAATCTTTTTTTTTTTATAAAATTTTATTAATATATTATTATTTATATGTAAAATAACTGTATAATTTGTAAATATAAAACAATATAAGGTCTTACTTCTGAGTTTTATTTATTTTTGGTTTCAGTTCTTTTCGGTTTTTGTAATAAAAATGTATATACAATAACATTTAAAATAATATTTGGGTGTATATTTTATTTAATTTCAAGTAATAAAAAGGTTATTTTATTTAGAACCTTTTTATTTTATTTCCATCATAATAATATACATAGTATAGCATTTAGCATTTTAACATTTGCTTTTGTGATGTTTTATTTTATTATTTTTAATAAAAAGGTATTATTATTTTTAGCTTTTATTAATTTTTCAGTTCTTATATAAAACATCTATATAAAAATGTTTCAGCTTACTATTTTAAATTATATTTAGGGGCAAGTTTAATTTCATTTTAATGATTGCAAAGGTTTTATTTTCTATAAAACATTTAAAATATTTGTATTTCCTTATCCCAAATTCATTTTGGTTTCCATCATAATAACATAAATTACCGTGTTCAACCGATGGCGTCTCCATCACCTCCTCCAGGGAGACAGGAAGCACTCTCGGGGCAGCGGGACAGCTTTCAGGTTCACCAGCTACCTCTAGGTTTGGTATTCCTCTCAACATGTTGGCTTCTGCTTCCTGGAGCATCCTCTCAAACTGCTGTCCGTCATAATGTCCCATGTTCTGTCTCTTCTCTTCCCATTCTCTCTCAGCAGCCTGAAGAGAGATGCCAAATAAAACTCTGAATGGGCACAAATCTAAACCTCAATCCCATTTCTATTACCCGTAATGCTCACCTCTATCGACACAGCCCTGTTCTTGATCTTGCTGTGGTTTGCCTGAATCTCCTCAATGAACAGGTTTGGAGAAGTGCTCTTCCCATGAACACCATTCGTAGAGACTCCGTTACCGCTGTTGTTTAATATTTGCGTCTGCTCGAGGGAGGGTAGAGGTTTCTTCAGGTGTTTGGTAGGTGACGGGATGGATTCTCGTCTCTGTGAGGCGGCAGCGGGAATGGGCGAAGGTTCTGTTGACTTCTGGGATTGTTGCGAAGTTACAGGAGAGACTTGGGCTTTGTGGATCACCACGGGGCTGGATGTCATGACCTGTGACCTCACAGTAGGAGTCAGGGGTGTGACTGAAGCAGGCTCAGGTGATTCAACAGCGACGGCTGATTGGGACTTCTCAGAAAGCGTCGAGGAAACAGGTTCAGAGGGATTCTGTGTGCTGTCCATGGCAACCCTACAATGGTGAGTTGGTGATACCATTTATTTCAATTACACAGAACATACATCTTTACAAAGCTCTTGATCTGTGTGTACCTGCGAAGGCTGCCGAGAGTGTCGGTGAGGGATCGGACTCTCTTCAGCATGCTGTCGAGTTTGTGCGGCTCCTCCTTAAGGAACTTCACAGCCTCCACCTCAACCCTTAGCACGGCCCGCATCCGGGACTGTAGAGCTGGAAACTCGCCTGAAGGAGAGAGACACGCCTGAAGGAGGTTGTGATGCACAGATGGATCCTCAATATTATGTAACCAAGGAAGCCAGCTGAACATTATGAAGAAAACGATTCTGATCACTGATTCCTAAGTTTTAAATTACACATAAACAGTGGGGTAGAGTGCGGTCTAAAATGCAGAATCCTAAATATTTTTATACTACAATTGCTTTCTGACTTCAAATTGAATTAAGTTCGATCCATAGTCTTTTGATTTGCAAACTTTCAGTGTGGACTTTCACAGCACTAGTAAAGTTTGTCGTGGTACCTTTCAGTCCAGCCAGGTTCTCGCCAACCTTCCTCAGATTGACAGCTCCCTCCTCTACCTCCTTCAGAGTCAAAGATCTCTGAGAAACCATAGAGCTGGAGTCAGTCTTCAGAGACTCTATAAACTTCTCCAGATCCCTGTGCACAAACATATACAAACAGATTATCATATAATCAAGAACAATAAAACTGTGTTGATTCAAGTATTGTCCTGTGAAACAGTAAGAACATTAAGTTTCTACTGTTGTTCCACTAGGGAGCAGTGCAGATACTTCAATCTGAAATGTGTCATCAGTTGCCTTTTCTGTTTAAGACTTAAATCATATATGCACATAAACAACAATTGAGAATTATCAAAACTATATGTGCTATGGTTTGCTAATGTGACAGCATGGGGTGGTGGATAAAATATGCTGATGCATATTTATTCTGCATGGACTGAAAAATGCATTTGTTGATAGAGTTGATACAGAAATAACCATTTCCAAACACTTACCTATTTATTCCATTAAAATTCATTATTTCTTTGAAAAATTGTACTAATACTCTAAAAGAGCAAGTATTATAAAATAATAATAACATTAATAATACTATATTACACTGCTTTTATGATATTCTCAGTTTGATCATAACATGTTCACAGTGGCCACATTTTGCTTTTACTATCTGGTACTTTAAGGCAAATTTGTGCAACCGTTCCCAAAAAAGCAATAACAGCCTCTCAAGTCTCCTGTTTGACATTTCTAAACGTCTAAATGTCTTTGTGTTGTTTTCTTTACAACATGTTCTATATTATTGTACATTTAAATGGTGTAAAACCGCAACAAAACAATACTACAAAATGTTTTTATTAAATGGCAAGCTTAGGAAAGTGTTCAAACAGACTTGGTCCTAACAGACCTAGAATCACAATAATAATGTTGTTTCGCTGCCATAATCCTCATCCAGCACACCAATAAAATTCAAACTGTCCTTGTTGGCTGTACATCCCGCCGCTTGGTACAGAGAGAGCTCTGCTGACTGGGCACTGGAGCGCGACCAATGAAAACAGAGCGTTAATCCTGCTGCTGCTGATCTCTGGTTGGCTATAATTTCCTGTTTCTCGCTTATTTACAGCCGTCTGCAGAGAACGCTTGTTAACCAGCTCAATTAAACTGTGGTTTTAATGACGGTTTACCAGTAGGAGGGTGGACAGGGTCACATTGAGTTAACAGAGAGCCTTTAATGAGTCTTGTGAGAAATTTGTTTGTCCAAAGGAAAATTCGAAATTTTTATTGTGTGTGTGTGTGTGTGTGTGTGTGTGTGCGTGCGTGCGTGCGTGCGTGCGTGCGTGCGTGCGTGTGTGTGTGTGTGCGCGTGTGTGTCGTACCCCAGCTGTGTGAGAACTCTCTCCTGCATGGTGATGTATCTGTGTCTCTCTTCCTCCACCACTGTTCTCTGTCTCTGTACAGGATCATCTTGTCTTCTCAGCACCTCCAGAAGTTTCACGCTGATTTCTTGCTCCGCGCGCTTTATGTGAGCACGTACACACTCCTGATTCTGAAGCTGAAATCACACACAGAAACTTTATCCACACATCTGAATGTTAATTCTTAAAGAGTCTTTTGCAACACACAAAAAGAAGATATTTTGAAGAATATTCGTCGGTGGCACACATTCTTTTGCATTGCCTTTGTGTTTATACTATAGAAGACAAAAATGATGAATGGTTGCCGCAGCTGTTCAGTTATGAGAATTCTTCCAAATATCTTCTTGTGTTCGGAAGGAGAAAAGCAAGTTTCAAATAACAAAAGGGTGAGTAAAGTACGTCATTTTTGCGCGTACTATCCCTTTGAATATTTACAAAAAATATTTAATGTCTTTAATATATGTTAAATACCCATTTAAAAGCACAGAAAATGTGGCTTTAACTTTTATTATATAATCAAAATCAAATGGGGTATATCCATTTTTATTTTTTCAATAATATAATAACCTACAATATCCTAAATTATTTATTTTTATTAAGTCCATAACATGTATCAGTGAAAAAGATTTATTTCTTTATATCATGTTTCTCCTCTAAATGTATTGTAAATATAATTCCATGTCACTTTAAACAGGATAATAGTGTAGACTGAGCATGGCGCCTCTTAACATTTCAATTGTATATTTATGTTAACATTAAGATAATGCTGAGCAATACTGTAATAAACGTATGGTTGTGCTACAGTGTTTCAGTGATTGGCGGGTTTATTACCTGTAGATGTCTCATATGTTGCAGCTGTAAGCGGAGCTCAGACACATTCTTCCTGAACAGCTGAAGGTTCACGTGCAAGGGGGCGGGGCCTAGGGTAGTTGTAGGGGTGGGGCATATATTGACACTAGGGGCGGGGACTATGTGAGGTGTTGGGGCGGGGACTTTGGTCACACTAGGGGCGGGGACTATGTGAGGTGTTGGGGCGGGGTCTTTATTCGCAATAGGGGCGGGGACTATGTGAGGTGTTGGGGCGGGGCTATGTTCTGGAGATGCTGCAGCAACTTTTGGTGCTAATACCGGAGAACCCCCTGAAAATATAGAGAAGAAAAGATAAAATAATATGAAACACAAAGACAAATACAGTGTCATGTTCTGTCTGACATATGTCTCCTGGATCAGACTTGTGCATGCACATATACACATAGTAATGTGAAAACACGTCTGCTCTTTTGCGGGTTGTGTTGTCTAAAAGACACATTGTGTGTGATTTTGTGGAATATGTAGAAAAATATGTGGCAGGTTGCATTTCAGAGCGACAGATCCGTGGGAGAGGCCCGATGCTTGGGATGCACTGCATTACAATACAATGCACAGCTGTAGGAAGGAAAGAAAGAAACAAAAGAACAAATGAAAGAAGGAAAGAAAGGAGGACAGAGAGAGAGAAAAATAGAACAAACAAAAGGAAGGAAGGAAGGAAGGAAGGAAGGAAGGAAGGGAGGAAGGTTAAGGAACAAAGAAAGAAAGAAAGAAAGAAAGAAAGAAAGAAAGAAAGAAAGAAAGAAAGAAAGAAAGAAAGAAAGACAGAAAGACAGACAGACAGAAAGAAAGAAAGAAAGAAAGAAAGAAAGACAGAAAGAAAGACAGACAGACAGACAGAAAGACGGACGGACGGACGGAAGGAAGGAAGGAAGGAAGGAAGGAAGGAAGGAAGGAAGGAAGGAAGGAAGGAAGGAAGAAGGAAGGAAGGAAGGAAGGAAGGAAGAAAGACAGAAAGAAAGAAAGAAAGAAAGGAAGGAAGGAAGGAAGGAAGGAAGGAGGAAGGAAGGAAGGAAGGAAGGAAGGAAGGAAGGAAGGAAGGAAGGAAGGAAGGAAGGAAGGAAGGAAGGAAGAAAGAAAGAAAGAAAGGAAGGAAGGAAGGAAAGAAGGAAGGAAGGAAGGAAGAAAGAAAGGAAGGAAGGAAAGAAGGAAGGAAGGAAGGAAGGAAGGAAGGAAGGAAGGAAGGAAGGAAGGAAGGAAGGAAGGAAGACAGACAGAAAGACGGACGGACGGAACGGAAGGAAGGAAGGAAGGAAGGAAGACAGACAGAAAGACGGACGGACGGAACGGAAGGAAGGAAGGAAGGAAGGTTAAGGAAAAAAGAAAGAAAGACAGACAGACAGAAGGAAGGAAGGATGGAAAGAAGGAAAGAAGGAAGAAAGGAAGGAAGGAAGGAAGGAAGGAAGGACCAGTTGAAGAAAGGAAATATAAGATATCGAAGAAAGCATTAAAAGATGAATGAAACGAAAAATGTCAAACCAAAAAAATAGAAAGAAAACTGGCAACCGAGCTGAAGAGTGAACATACAAAAGAAAGAAAGAAAGAAAGAAAGAAAGAAAGAAAGAAAGAAAGGAAGAAAGAACAATTGAGCGAAAGAGCGAACAAACGAAAAAAGAAAAGATTTACCTGTGCTAGATGTGCTATGAACTGGTGATCCAGACTTTACCGGTTTCTCGCTGGAAAAATGAGACAAAGATCAGATGACGGAACTCACACACAGCCCACACATCAGATTTAACACAAAACTCTTCAGTTAGTCGAGGTTATAATGACACAAACAGACATACACACAGGTTACACTGAAAGTGAGTAGCCAATTAATTTCATGCTCAGTTAGTTAGTAGTCATGAGACAAACTTAACCCTCTCCAAAAACTCTAAGCACCAATATCATTCCCTTTTATTTCATGTCTTCTTCATTTCATTTTGGAATCTCTATCACCGCATGGCCCGAGAACTACTTTACCCAGCTGGCTTTGCTTACCTGGATTGCTCCTTGCTGCCGTTAGGACTGTGGCCCTTTAAAAGAGCGTGCTGTACAAGACCAGTCAGACTGGCTATTTGCTCCTCCATCGCCTTCATTCTCTCTCTGCAGAGAGATACAGATCACAGCCATGCTTACTACTGATGGGGGTGATCAGAAAAAAAACTATGGCACTTGGGAATAATCGCACTGTTTATTATAGGTTTTATTTAAAGCTTTTTTAGCCCAATCCTCTACAGATCTATACTTACTATCATTTTTACAATACAAGCTGTTGTCGGTCTCTGGTCCGAGTTTGGTTGTGTGATAACAGTTTAGTCTATCGACCATGTGTGTTAAATGTTCTCTGCTAGTGTAACAAATCCTGACGGTACACAGCCCAGCACAATAAAAGGGATTTATAGGTCACATCCAAACAAAAGGGGAAGATGGACGGGCACGATAAACCAACGCTGATGAAGGCAATAACAGCACGACGGTTCAAAGTCTTATTTGAGTTATGTAACTTGCGCAGTGATTTTTAACTGAATGTTTCATAAACAAGCCTTTTTCCTTCAATTTCCCTTAAGACGAACCCTTGACCAATAAAATTGAATATTTAACCATTTTACACTGAAAAAAATAGCCTTAAAATAGCTGTAATATACCTCCACAGCCTCATTAAGGATATGCATGAATTTGCCCCGCGCCCACGAATCACACTGGGCAAAATTATTTATTATAAATCCAACAGTACATTTATTTAAAACTTATAAAACATTTTTTATGCTATTTAAGTTTATGTAATGAAAAAATTGGTATTTACTTCACAAAAATATGTTTGTTATGTACACACCCATATTTTTGATAATTTTTTTAATAAGCTTTGAAATAAAAAATGGTGAAAATTGTAAAAACAGTCAAATTTTTTAGTATGTAGGCCATCCTGACATATCTACGGCTTGAATTGCTCTTCCCCATGATTAAATCGAATTGGTTACAGGTTTGTGATGTCACAATTATCAACTGTCTTTAGTCAACTTCAGTTTTGTTGATCTGTGAAGAATGTTAAGAATTTCTTATTTTAGGGTTAGGGCAGTGTTCATTACTTACTGGATGGATTAAATGCAGGAGTCCCATTACGGATATGGGTCAACACATCTGACAAATAAATCACTTTCACTCTAACAGTGTATAATCAAAGTATGATTTGTGTATAAAAATATATTCCAGACCCCAATTCTTAAACATGTTCTTTAAACTTAAATGAACAACCAGCAGTTATCTTTACAACTCCCCGAGACAACAAATATTCAGAAACAACAGTTTTACACTGCCTCAAAGAACACTTCCTTTCCTCAGCCATCAATTTCTCCTTTTTATAGTCTTACCCTTTAATTTTTTACGTTTGATTTTATATACTTTTCTGCAATTTTAATGTACCCTAACATTTTATTTCCTTTTATGTACTCTTAGTGAACCTATATGTTTTATATAAATTATTAATTTCCCTTAACATAAATACGTTGCACGTAAACTTGAAACCATGCACAAACGCTCTCTCAACGCTAAATCTTCATTATATGGACATTAAAACAACTGCTGGTGGTATGAATATTAAGATGTTATTGCCATCTGGGGTGATGTTTATGTTTCGGATGCAGTTAGGGAACACAATGCAATGAAGTGTTATGATAAACATCACTGATGCAGTTAGAATGAACTTAGATGTCTGTAATGCAAAGTTAGTGTCATGCCTTCATATTGCTGTTTTTATCCAATAATTCAATGGCTTACCGTGTCTGAGGGTCTGCTGGGGCGGCCAGAGGATTGTGACCCTGATGATCAGGAGTCGCCGGGGAACCTGTTCCTCCTCTTGCCTTTACTACGTTATCCATAGCAACGGGTGACTCTTTCCTAAACGACTGTCTGACAGGTGATGACCTCTCAAGAGTCACAGTGCCCTGTGGTTGGCCAGTGTGAATGTCTATCATTCTAATATCGCCCATCCTGTGCGGCGACGCCGGTGGGGTTTTGGAGCCCAGCATGGGCAGCTGGCTATCTGTGTACTTCCTGCTTTTCTGCCGGAACAGTGAATGATGATCCACAGGATCCATGGGACCGCCAGGGTTACTGTAGGATCGCATGGTTGCACGATGGTAGGCGTGGTCTATCGTGTCAGGGGGCGGGCCGTGGTGATGTAACATGTAGGGGTCAGCGTAATGTCCTTCGACACGAGCAGGAAGCGACATGCTCTTTGCAGCCACGTCTTCGTCGGGTTTGACGTCGCGCCGCTCGAGGATGGCGCTGGGGCATGGGGAAGCTGAACGACCGGGGACGGGAAGTGTGTTTCCGACGCGTTCACGTGGCATCGGGGCACCGCCAACGGGACCACCACCTGTGGGGCGCGGGCCGAAGGGAATACGAGAGGGGGAGGGAGGCATGGAGTGCGGGGTGGTAGGAGACATGGAACCCTGCATGTGGGGTGGAGGGGGGCCCATCGGAGGCTGCCGGAGAGGGTGACCATCTCGTCCAGCGTACATCATCTCACGGTGAACCTTAACAATGACAAAACATATAATCAAACCACAGATAAATGCTTAAATAAAACAAAACAAAAATGATGTGACTAAACTATGTTAACAAAAGCTTGTACACCCCAAGAAATAATACTTTTAATTGCAGTTGAAATTCATTATTAAATTATTAATATGTATTTGTATCTTCTCAGACATTATACTTTTTTTTTTACTGTTTCCTGTTGTGCATTCGTCATTTTATATTTTAAGCACAGTGTTTTCATTGTTGCTTTTTTAATAATTATGTTTTTTTTTTCAAATAATATTCTGATGAATATTTTATTTGATATCAATTTTAAAAGCTTTTAGTTTATATTTCCTTGCCAGCCTGCAAAGCAAACTGAACACCAGCTCGGCCAGGCTAAAACCAGTTAGAACCCCTACTGTAAAACCAGCTGAGACCAGAAAATGTCATCTTAGGATAAATAAAATATCCATATATTGCACAACTAAAAATTAAACCACCTCAACTGAAAAACTGTTTTGAATGGCACAAACTAAGTGCATATTAACTCATAAACATCAAATCCCCACTTAAGCACACAGAAGATGATTTAATATCACTAAGTATATCATTTACAAAACACATATTTCAACTAAATTATGGTCCCTTTGGTCTAGAAAACCTCAGAGAAAAAGAAAGAAATTTCTATTTAAAAGAATGCAAATAAACAAACAAAGTCAGGAATTCCATGGTATTCAGTGGTTATAAAAAAGCATGTGTTTAGATCAAATAATATGTCATTGAGCGGGCTAAATTCAGAGCACCTGTAATCTGGGCTGGTTTTTAAACAGATGGCACGCACGAGGAGCCTGATCTGACCTGACCACCCAAGCAGATCTCTGCGTGTAGACACTAACAAACTTCACAAGCACTCTTGTATTATGGAAACAAGTGTGCGAGTATGCGTGTGCGGGGAAGGTTTGCTCACTTAGACATAGGTGGCTATGGTTCAAGTATGCATCACAATGATGAAATTAAGACGATACGCTGCTATTATATTGCCTTAAACAGTGGTCTGCTTGTATAAGTGTCATGAAGTAACACGATTGGTTTACCTTCTACTTAGTGCCAATGAGAGATTTATGACCTAAAGATAAACTGCTCTTGCAATGGTAAAGAGGTTTAAAATACAAAAGAGACAAATTACTAAAAGGATTAGACTTTTTTAGTATTCACTTTCTTTAAGAAGATACAACAGTTTTAAATATTTCTGACAAGGGCCGTGTGACCAAAAATGACCCACATTAAACTCACATACTTTTATAATATATTTAGATCCTAAAGTCAAAACTATCTGTATCAGTCCTGCCATACAGTGAGTGGGTGAAGAATTTCCGATCATCATGTGCTAAAGCTCAGAACACGCCTGAGGAAAGACAGATGAAACTCAAGTGCATCCGACTCTAAACTCAGCAATGAGGAGCAACAGGAAGAATCATGTGAGATGACAGATAAAGCCAATTCACATAAAACTAGAGCAGAGCCAAACTAAATGTGCTCTCTTTTGCAAAACAATAGTAAAAATGTGACCCTGCTTCTGAGATGTTTTAAGGTATGTATTATTTTTTACATGAAATCCTTCAACAAATGTAAAGAACATTCTGTGAGTATATAACTTCTTTAATATAAACTGAGTAAGGCTGTGTCAGGGCAGTCGTGGCCTGGTGGTTCGAGTCTTGGACTCATGATCCGAAGGTTGCTGGTTCGATACTCGGAACCAGCGGGAATACCACGACTGAGGTGAGTCCCTTGAGCAAGGCACCGTCCCCCCCACTGCTCCCTGGGCGCCGCGGCATGGCTGCCCACTGCTCCCCGGGCGCCGTGGCATGGCTGCCCACGGCTCCGGGTGTGTGTTCACAGTGTGTGTGTGTTCACTTACTGGATGGGTTAAATGCAGAGCACAAATTCCAAGTATGGAACACCATACTTGGTAATACGTCACTTCACTTCACTCCAGTGTGTGCCTTGACCTTCACTTCAAAAGTTGAAATAATTATGAAATTTAACTTTAATTCGTTTTCTCAACATTTTATTTTCCAGCTTAGTCTGATTTTCACGGACATGGTCACAAATTATACGACAATTCGTTTGAACTTTTGAGCTCATGCATAACCAATAGGAATTATGTTTGGCCATTGTAATCGGAAACCGAACAAAAAGTCTTAACAGAGGGTAAAAGAATTGACATCGTTGCATGATTGACATCTGTCTCCCGTCCATGTTTCATAGAGCAGTTTTCAGCAATAAATGTCAGATCATCCCATTCTATATATTATTAAGCATGTTAATTTGCCATCTGCCAAGAAAATCCTTCAAATCAGTCACTAAAATGTTTCATCTCAATCAGTGTGCAATCTCTGAGCAAAATATCTCATCCAGAAACGGAAACAAAGCAGATGCAGAGCAACCTTTAAAACCGAAGAGCCTTATCAGATACTCCGCTGAATACAAAACACTGCTCCTTACCAAGCATTTCATTTCAGTCAAATGGCTTGGTCCATTCTGCCCTCCCTCTTTTTCTTTGAAACAATACGAGTATTGTGCTGAGGTGAGTCAGAGTCCAGGCTACACCCAGAACAGGTGAGCGTTCCAAGAGTTTATCTGCCCCAGGACAGCATCGTGCTATTACATCACATCATATCACCAAGCATTCGGTTTATCTCTTTAAGGGTGTTTCTTACCCAAAATCAGATCAGTAACCCAAAAGTCAAAATGAAAATATTTGGTTGGGAATAACAACCTGAAGGTTAAAGCGGTTGCTCAGACTGCACTTTGATTTAAGCGGGTCAAAGGTTTAAAAACTGTTAAAAAAACTTTTTATGGTTCTTGTGCACCAGAGAGACGGAGAGAGAGAGAGAGAGAGAGAGAGAGAGAGAGAGAGAGAGAGAGAGAGAGAGAGGAGAGAGAGAGAGAGAGAGAGAGAGAGAGAGACCAGAGAGAGAGACCAGAGAGAGAGAGACCAGAGAGAGAGAGAGAGAGAGAAACCAGAGAGAGAGAGACCAGAGAGAGAGAGAGAGAGAGAAACCAGAGAGAGAGAGAGAGAGACCAGAGAGAGAGAGAGAGAGACCAGAGAGAGACAGAGAGAGACCAGAGAGAGAGAGAGAGAGAGAGAGAGAGAGAGAGAGAGAGAGAGAGAGAGAGAGAGAGAGAGAGAGAGAGAGAGAGAGACCAGAGAGAGAGACCAGAGAGAGAGAGAGAGAGAGAGAGACCAGAGAGACCAGAGAGACAGAGAGAGAGACCAGAGAGAGAGAGAGAGAGACCAGAGAGACAGAGAGAGAGAGAGAGAGAGAGAGAGAGACAGAGAGAGACCAGAGAGAGAGAGACCAGAGAGAGACAGAGAGAGACCAGAGAGAGAGAGAGACCAGAGAGAGACCAGAGAGAGACCAGAGAGAGACCAGAGAGAGACCAGAGAGAGACCAGAGAGAGAGAGACCAGAGACCAGAGAGTGAGAGAGAGAGAGAGAGAGACCAGAGAGAGAGAGACCAGAGAGAGACAGAGAGAGACCAGAGAGAGAGAGAGACCAGAGAGAGACCAGAGAGAGACCAGAGAGAGACCAGAGAGAGACCAGAGAGAGAGAGACCAGAGACCAGAGAGTGAGAGAGAGAGAGAGAGAGACCAGAGAGAGAGAGACCAGAGACCAGAGAGAGACCAGAGAGAGACCAGAGACCAGAGAGAGACCAGAGAGAGACCAGAGAGAGACCAGAGAGAGACCAGAGAGAGAGAGAGAGAGAGAGAGAGAGAAAGAGACCAGAGAGAGAGAGAGAGAGAGAGAGACAGAGAGAGAAGAGAGAGAGAGAGAGAGAGAGAGAGAGAGAGAGAGAGAGAGAGAGAGAGAGAGAGAGAGAGCAGATGTGTTGGGGAGTCATAGCGATCGTCTCCAGATGTTACCTGAGAAACAACATGAAAGCTCTTGCCTGTCTCAACATCTCAGATTTCTCATCTCCTTGTTTTTCTCTGCATTACCGTAAAAGGGAGAATCTGTTGGTGGAGGCCCGACATTAAACATTAAACCTCTGATAAATAAAGAAAGAAATCAAAAGATGACTGAATGAGAGCATTTGGTTTGAATTCAGCCCAAGATGTTCCAAGAATTTGCCCTGGAATTATCGCCTGTTTTTCCTATTCTTTTTTGCCCTCTTTGTATCTCATAGGGAATAATGTTACAAAGGCCTCGTGGACAAAACAGTCAAAGTTTGAGCAAAACTAAGCAATGTCTATGTGCATCTGCATCTATAGTTCTGTTCCTTTTGATGGTTTGAAAAATATGTCATTTCAATATGGTATGGTAGGTTTCCAACCAATATTTTTTCAATAATAACAGTTGGAAATGGTTGGTTAATGTTTTTAA
The DNA here is from genome assembly GCA_033220385.1 of Triplophysa yarkandensis. NCBI lineage: Eukaryota > Metazoa > Chordata > Actinopteri > Cypriniformes > Nemacheilidae > Triplophysa > Triplophysa yarkandensis. The sequence continues at coordinate 1,504,293 of CM065658.1, read as the reverse complement.
CTACAAACAAAACAAAAAAACATGCTCACTACAGTAAAACAATGGTTAAATATCATAAAAGTTAAAGGGATTGGTCTTACAAAAATGGTTTAATTAAGTTGTATAAACCTGTATATATTCATTTATTATATTTACAAATTAGCAACTGCGATTTCTAAGACATCATTGACTACCATAGTAGAAAAATTGTTTTTTCTGAATTCATCAAAATTAAAAATGATATCTTTTTTCTAGGGTAGTCAATAGTGGCCAAGAAATCACAGTTGCTAACATTCTTCCAAATATCTCCCAGCATTCAAGCAAACAAATACATTTTAAAGGTTCAAAGCAACTTGAGGTTAAGTTACCCATGACAGAATTGTAATTTTAGGGTGCACTGTCCCTTTAAATAGCAAACCTATAGGCTTATGTTCTGTGAAAAGCGGATCTTGCTGTCAACGTTAAGCTATTAGTTACTGTAAGTAGACCAGCATCATGCTGTAAGAGAGTGTCTGACACTAGAGAAAGGAAAGTTCTGTCTGTTTGAAATTAAAGTGTGATCATGTGCGCTTCACAAAGATCTGTCTGAACACAATGGCACACATATGAGTGCAGGAGTGTGTGTGTGTGTGTGTGTGTGTGTGTGTGTGTGTGTGTGTGTGTGTGTGTGTGTGTGTGTGTGTGTGTGTGTGTGTGTGTGTGTGTGTATGCATTGGATCTAGATCTCTACACTACTGTTACTACAATCCTACTAAATCAAACAAAGTCCAAACATCTGCTGGCCTTATGAAGAAAGACACCGACACACGTGAAAACAGAAACATAACCCAAACCAAGTTTTGTTCTTTCTTGTGTGTGTTTGACAGACACAGACAGTTACGGTGTGTTTTAACAGATGCAGGGTTTATATGAGTAGGCTGTTAATTCTGTCTGAGTATGTGCATGCATGTTTTAACTGAGATCATGAGTTTCTGTGTTTGCTCGTGTATGGGCGAAGTGTGTGTGTTAGGTCTGCTCCAGTATAAAGCCACACATGAAAGCATAATGGATCTCTTGTGCCCCGACATTTACAACAGTAACAACTGTGTTTAGAACTTGTGTGTGTGTCTGCACGGTCTCCATCATGTGTGTCAGCTTAGCAACAGATTACAGGTCACTCAAACAAACACAATTATGGGGGATTTGACATACAAAAGTTGGGTAAACTTCACAATGTATACAATATGTTAATACGTCCTTCACGCCTGAAACGCCTGTGACATTACACATTACAATTGAGTGTCCCAAGCTTTCCATCGCCATACTACTCATGTGTGTTTTCATGTTGTACTGATTATTTATGGGCTTCGGTTGGTTTGTGTTGATCCTTAATATTTCCAAGAAAGCGGGTGTTATTTTTATGTTTGTGCTACATTTACAAATCCATGCATTGTCATTGGATAAGCTTTCTGCTTTGAAACAAAGCAGCTCAAAATCTGTACCTTTATGGAACAATGGTGGTACCTTAATGTCTTTTGGACTAAAATATGCACGCAATGGACCTAATGTGCACCTTAAATGTAAAGTTAAATGTTTCTATTATTAAACAGTATCTTTAAAGATGAAGTTCACCCATAAATGTAAATAGTTAAATGAAAAAGGGGATATCCATTAACTCGTCTATACAATAGAAGTGAATGGGTTCCATCATTGTTTGAGTACCAACATTCTTCAAATATCTTCTTTTGTGTTGTGCAGAGGAAATTACAAACCTGGGGGTAGGTAAAGTATCACTAAGGGGTAAAAGCACTTAAAGGTATTAAGGTTGAGTTATTTAACAAATTAGGTACAACCTTTTTATGTAAAAAAGCAGCCTTTAAAGGGACAGATGACACCCCCCCCAAAAAATCAGTCATCATTTACTAACATTGGAGTTGTTTCAAATCTGTATAAAGTTTTGTTTAACGCTGGGAAAGATATTTGGCAGAATGCTTATAACTATACCATTCTTGGACCCCGTTGAAAATCGTAGTATGATAAAAAATAAACTTATTTTGTTCTGTTGCACACAAAATGAGATATTCTTCTAGTTATTCTGGTAATTACACTAATGTTCATGTGAGATACTATCTGTGAAAACATTTCAGGCACACATGTCCTTAAAACAATTAGAAAAGGTGAGTAACTTTCCTAACAGTGACAATTTATATTCCTTTTCAAACTTAATGAGATTATTTAATGATGGGTCCACCCACCAAACCGACAGAACACATGGCCATGTTTTTACTGACACGGCATGGGCCGGGCATGCTCCGTGTCAGTCATGTGACACAGCATGTGAAAGCTTGTAAGCAACTTCTGATAAATGTTATGCAATAACTTAAGGGTGGAATAAAGCTTTTAATAATGCCCGGAAAGCATGAACACAAGCACACATTTCTAATTGACATGTCAATCATATATTCTTTTCTATTGTATTCTTTTTTTTTATTTCTTACTTGCCAACTTATGTTAATTACATACAAAACAAAAATAGGGAAAACATATGCATTACATACAATTTCTTTAAACAGTAACACAATTGTCTATACAAATTGTTGTCCAATCCTAATAAGATAACTGATCACTCATATCCTCTCTGTTGCTTTACACGGTTATAAGTCAACACACAATGTACTTTAATCCCAGTAAACACGTGATCCAGGCAAAGGCTATTCAAGTCCTAACTTTGCACGCACACTTCGACTACATGTCAAACACAAAACAAAGCGTCTTTCACTTCCCTTGAACTTTTAAAACTTGCCTTGAGGGTCTCACGGCAGCGTGTTATTAAAAGCACATTAGCCGTGCGTCCCGGGCAAAGCCAGGCCGAGGATTACCAGAACAAAAGTCTGGGGCTACCTAGTTAAATTTGGGGTAACACAGAAAGAAGACGAAAACCTTGTGATCTCATTTCCCTCACATCACTGCCAAACAAACACGGCCGGCATGGCGTGAGATTAAAGGGGATTATAGGCGGGGAAGGAACGGAAAAGAAGTCTTTACTTTCTATTTGGTTGCTTCTGCGCCTGATCCAATCCCCCTGAAATTAGGCTTGGGACAAAGACGGACATGAAAGGACTGGACGGGGTGAAGGGGGGGGGGGTGTGGGTGAGTCCAACTGTGAAGAGCAGTGGGACTCCTGGAAAAGCCGAAAGAGTTGAGGGGCTGCTGTAAAGTGACCTGTTGTTTGGATTATCTACTCATTCTTCCGAGAGGGCAAAAACAAGAATAGCTGGCAACGTGTGGAAATGACAGAAATCAGCCAATAAGAGCCCTCAATATGTCCAAATTTCATAAGACATCACTATTTGAAATGCTATGCTTGAGAAATATGAATCTGTTCTGACTTGCATGAAACCAATGATAGACCGCGATAGGACTTAGGTTACAGGAACAGTTTAACCAAAGATGAAAATTCTGTCATAGTTTACTCGCCTCTATACATTTCAACCTTTTGTTCTTTTGCAAAACACAAAAGATACTTTGATTATTGGTAAAAGGAATCTGTGTGTCCACATCAACTTATTTTGTGTCAACTTATATCCCCACAATAGAGGTTAATGGAGACCAACAGTTTTTAGACATTCTCAAAAATATCTTCTTTCTATTCTGCAAAAGAAAAAGTCATACAGGATTTCAATGACACAGGGTTGAGTAAATGATGACAGAATGTCATTTTTGGGTTAACTATACTTATTAAAACAGCAGTTTCAAGAGACTGTGATGGATCCTTAATATCCTGTCCCAAGTAGTTTGATGAAAAAACAATGCCTTCATTTGTTTCTCAGTAGTTTACAGTAAATAAAAACCTGGTTCACACAACCTTGGCACTTACCCTCGAATCCCCGTTGCTCGGCCGGGGCCCGTGACTGAAGGCGTGGGCAGGATCTTTGTGATACACTTTCAGACACGAGTGATCCGTGATGCTCCTGTAATGTAAAAAATCCAAATCATTTAGATACACAGACCAGAGGTCACTGTCCGAACGGGGCCGTGGCCGCCGGGCCGAAGTCTGGCCCCGTAACTCTGCCACCACCGGGTGCAACATGGGTGAAGGGACGTCCACGCGGGAGAGAGGAGAGTGACAGCGTGAGAACGAAAAGGAGTCTTGAGAATAAATTGATCCGCTGACGGACACAGGTGAATCGGGGCGAGTGATTGAAGTGGAATCTTTATCCATGATAGCTGAGACATCCATTAATCCAAGAATAGTTCAACATTAATCTGAAATATTAACTGTCCACTAGGTCTTGTGCAGCTGTGGCGGTCTACATGGACATCTCGTAATGGGTGAGTGTGCATGCGGATGATAATTATGTAAGGTGACGTGTGTTTTTCTTACCAAGTCTGATATGATTGGTCTTGTGGCTGTATTGTATATTTACAGCCCTAATAAAAGAAGTCGTCTCAAAGTACAACCCGTATCAATCAAAAACTTCTTCCGCTTACACAATAATGTGTATAACAATTCACTAGTCATCATTACTCAAGCCAATGAGAATGATTAATCAAAAGGATTTAAAAGGAAGGTGCACACAAACATGTTAACAAACCTGTACAACTCTCTTTAACTCATTGCAGACAAAGCCCTCTGATAGCTTTTGAGGTCATCTTGAGTTTCATTGTAAATAAATTAAAAACGTGTATTGGACTATATATAAATGCATTTGTGTTTCCATGGATGAAAGAAATATCTAAATGGAATATTGCTCGTATTTTAGTGTTGTAAAGCATTTATGTTAGAAGATATTTCAATGAAAATGTGTTTCTAAATCATTTTGTGAAACCATTAATTTCCATGTTATGCCAACTAATGTTCATCAAAATATCTCGATTTGTGTACAGAAACAAATAAAGAAATATTTTTTTTCAGGTAAATAGTTTGAAACAAGAGAAGCGGAAGTAAATGATGACAAAACTGTCACATAATGTTGAACTATTCCTTTAAGAGTATCACACAGATTTTTCGGGATGAAGATGAGTAAAAACGGCCTAATTTCTGTTTTCTTGCAGCTACTTTACTTTTAATGGCATAATTTTATAACTTCACTTTTAAATGACATAATTATAAAACGTTCCTTTTCAATGACTTGAGTTGAGACAAAAGTGTCCCTGCTAAAAACACAATAGAACATGTAACAGATTTAACACTGTCAAATGAATTTTATAATACTTTATACTGATATTTAAAGAAAAACATATCTGTTAGGCTCTATTGTTTTTCACCATGAGTTTACACTTATTTTTGAAGGGACAGGACGAGAGAAGGAAAACTAGTGAACGCAGAAGAGTTGGCAGAGGTTGAGGGTGGGGGACGATTAGAAAGAACACAGAGAATGAAACAGCCTGATGTGGGAGTGTTTGTTTGAAGTGTGACATTAATGGAATGTTAATGTTAGTTGCGCTGGTGATTGATGCATTACAAACACTTGCTCTATGAGTTTAAACCGATAAAACGCAACAAATGATTAAACTCTTGTTGTAGTACTCTCTTACGAGACCGTGAATCTGTATTTCAAACTAGTTTTATTTTCAGATTACATTCACAATCCACTCGGACTAAGCATTTTAAATGATCAAGGAAACGTGAGGTTTTACTTTTGACGTGGTTCTCAAGGAAAAGGAACAGAGAAGGAAATAGGAGTGGGGTTTGACCTCGGAGCAGGTCGCTTCCTGTGTTCTGTGATGTCATGGATCTAGAGCGAGCAGACCATGCAGAGCTAAAGAGGCTCAAGACCGGTTCACTTCACTATAAACGTGACTATACAGATAAAACTGTAACAATGCAGCAATACAAATATTATACAGGAAAGACCAAGAGGTGCTTAAAAACGAATAAAATCAAAATCAAGGGCACCGCCATTAAATCTTGCACGTGCTCACCTGACATCTGTAAGCTCATAATAGACGTTCCTGGTCTCGTCTTTGACGTAGATGGCGGTGCTGGGCGACTCCAGCATCTTCATGTTGAGCTGATGAGGGAAGGCACTTACGAACAGGGCTTTGATCGTATCTGCGCTTGTTATCTCATTGGGCATACGGATCTGCTTGGTGTCATCTCCATACTGCAGGTACAACACGCCTGAAAACAGCGAACAAGAAGAAACATGTGAGAGACATGCAACAAGACATCAGAGTTAGAACAAGTTCATCACAACAGGTTAAATAGGCGATCGGATTTCCAATTGAATGCGGTAACGAAAGAAACTTTGCGTTTGTATTGTTTTTCTTTTCAGCTTTTTGTCTTAAAATTAGTCTTGATGGTCTAAGATTAAGTCTTCCTGTAGAAAAATGAACTGAAAGATAAGCGTTTTTTGTGTTTTGCTCAATGGAAGGACTTGTACAAACTTAAAGAGACATCTTTAAACTTCGCACATTTGAAGAAGAGTAACATGACTTACAGTGAGCAATAAACCAGCACTGGATTTCTTGATCAAAATCTGTCCTCTTTGTGTTCCGTCTGCACTTTCTTAAGTTAACAAAACCTAGAATTTCTTTGCAGGCCTGACTACAGACTCACTCTTTTCTGAAGAATTTGCAGTGAACATTCTCTCCGTTTCTCCCTGAAACTGTCTTACCAGATGGTGCTTGTTTAAACCGACCAATCGGAGTTGAACGGCCAGAGAAAGGTCTCATTTCAAAGCCCGTGTGTTGGTCTAGCTGTCTGTCTGGGGCTATGCAGTAGTGTGTGTAGTAGTGTGTGTATATGTGTGTGTTGGCAAAAGAGTGGTATTTCCATAATTGTGCAATATATGACTGGAAATTGTTAAGTACACAATTGTAAGACTACGACTTTACGTCTTATGTATTTCTGAATGAAGCAAAGATAATAGTGGTACGATTTATCTCATGAGATCAAATGCAAGCACATAAGACATGCAGGTGAACTTAAGTTTATAAAGTCACATCCACACCACCAGTAAAAGCTGATAGATCTTGTAAATGAAAGTATTGATGTCTGTTTATATTTACCTAGTGATCGATCCTTGGTCTGGTTGGTGGAGCGGACCACAGGTAGACTGGCTCGGGACCGAGAGCCTCGGGTGAAGGCGACGGGCGAGTCACACTCAGACATGACTTCCAGAGCATCCAGAGAGACCAGCGAGCCGTGTTCCAACTGATCCACAAACACAGGCACTGGGCTTGAGGATGTCAAGCTCTGCTTAGAGCCTCGGCCCTGGAGGATGAAGGAAAATGGGAGGTTAAGAATCAAGAGTTTACATGCAATATATTGTTATTGAACGCAAACAGCTTGTGCATCAGAAATCAGCTTTTGTGATAAAATACATGAAATCAAAGCTGTAACATTGAACATGATAAAAACTGAAAGCCAGGGATGCTCAAAGCAAGCAATGTTAGACTGTGCAATAACATTTTTATACTTTTTGTATATAAACGGAGTTCTCATATCACTAGCCCCTTTCATCTCAAAATTGTGTGATTTTTTGCAAAACACAAAAGAAGATATTTTGAGGAATACATTAATTTGCACTGAAACCAGTGCAAATTAATGTATTCCAGTTACCAACATTCTACGAAATATCTTCTTTTGTGTTCTTCAGAAGGAAAATAATGTAATCAAACAGATATTGAGCTTATTGTATGACCTTAATCCTTCCATTCAAACTCTGAGGACAAGAATCAGTGAATCTAGTTTAATACTGTCATTTCAAACGTGTATTGACTTTCTTCTGCAGAACAGAAAAGAAGATATTTTGAAGAATGTTGCCAACCAAACAACGGCGGTACCTATTTATCTATATAGTACAGATACAAAACCAATGAAGTAAACGGGTGCCAGTTACCAGCATTCATCAAAATATATTATCTCGTGTTCTGCAGGAAAAAGAGTCACACAGGATTAAAACAACAATTTTCAATTTAGGTAATCTATCATTTTGAAATCACTGACTCATCTGTCATATTTGGGAAGAAAAGGCGAAAGTGTTTCGATATAAATAAATACAAACGTCTTTAATACTTTTCAGTTGGTTTGTCTATGATCCAAACTGGTCTTCAAGCTCAAACCAGCTTGACCAAGATGCCAGTTAGCCCAAACAGCTTGAACTTCATCTTAGTCCGGCTATCAAACCACCTTGGACCATCTATTAAGCACAAGTTACCAACCGGTTAGAAACGATGCCCATCAGCTACTACGTGAAGCTGGTTTTAGCCGGATTTCACGAGAGGTTTTTCCCACCACGCTCACAAACGCTAACTGAGAAGCAGTCATTGTGAACAAGACCTGATTGCCTGAATACATTAACATTTTCAGTAACACACACTGCACATCTCATTTAAACACACTCCGGTCGGCCGTGACCAGCAATCAAATACATTAAAACCAAACCATCAAACAGGATTGTTTAAAGCATGTCAAATGTATAGACGTGAGCACAAAGACAGTATGGATCTGCACTCATGTGAATACATCTGGTTTATTAGTTCTTGACTTTCAGGTTAGATGTTCCGGGGATGCAACGTGCATCACAAACACACACGTTCTCATCTGTTTTACTACTGACTCCGCAGGAACCAAGCGTCTGGATTTTCAGCAGGTATATTTGTATGTTTATCTCCGAGTGGAGAGCGGACAACATCCTCTGAAACAGCTATCGTGATAAAATGAAAGACAAAAAGAAGGTACAAGGCCTTGAGTTAAAACAGAAACATACGCAGGATTGAAAAGAGAGGAAATAAAATATGTAAACAGTAAATAATAATAAATCCGTGACGGATAAAATAGGTCTGAGATGAAATGACCATAAAAACAACTTTAATCCATCCCTCTAAACTCGGGTAATGAGAATCTCTTTTGTTCAAAGAAATGTCATTTAAATCATGACATCTGATACGAGTCTCCGTTATATTGAAATGGCCTGGTGCATCAACAGGGCATAAAAAGTAAATCTCTTGACACATCTCGTTTCCTGTAACTTAGATGTTGATTCATCTCTTTGATACGAGGGAGCAAAAGAGTTTCAGCCAAACCACGTGAAACCGGAGAACCATTTCAGACCACAGCAAAGTGTCCGGGGGATCTTTTGAGGGCAGGAGTTGGGAAATGACATCCGCACAAGCTAATGTGATGATATTCAGATAGCTGGCAGGAGACAGAAGCTGTTGATCGTGAGATGACAATAAAAGCTGAAGGGTGTGTTTGTGTGCGAGTCACAGTTAAGCACACAACGTCCAACCTCTTCTATTATTAGATACAAGTTCAACAAGAGTTCAGAAAAACACTACACAATAAATGCAGTTAATACAAGGTTTTAAATGTCATAAAATGATCCATGCTATTGTATTATTAAATTTGATTTTTTGAATCATTTTTAAGTTACACATTCGATGCGTGGTAAAGAAAAATAGATCACTTCAATATAAAATATAAAACTGTACAGTTAATGGTTACAATTGCTGAAATCACATTGTGAGCTATTTTTGATGAATGATAAAAAACACAGTTTTTTAAGACAACTACACAATGTCTTACATCACGCCATATAGGATATCAAACACAACTTCATATATTTTGTGATACATAACATTATACATTGCGCATCGAACGCAATTTTAAACTCAACGTCAAAATCAAGTCATACATAACGTCAAAAACAACATCATGCATAAAACAACACAATGTCAAACACAACTTCAAACACAATTTCATACACAACAATCACAACATCATATATAACATCAGAAACAACTTTATATATAACGTCATGCATAACATTATACATCAGGTTAAACGCAACGTCATATATAATGTCAAACAACGTCATATAATAAGTCCTATATAACATCAAAAACAACATCATATAGTACGTCAAAGTCAGACACGGAAGCAAATACAGTTCTCCTATAATACAGTAAGACAGTTAATCTTAATAGTTATACAGTAGACAGGCACCCATTGGATCCAAACTGCATGTGCAAATATTCTATTGGTAAGATTTCACCCTGCAGACGCTATGATGCCATGATAAGAGTGTCTACTCACATGAATACAGAAAGATAAGCCACAATATTGTTTGTACTGACCTAGAAACAGTTACAATGGTTTCCATAAAGAAACATTATCTTATACAAACACAATATCATTTAGCATCACATGTGGAAGTTAATAAGACAAAGTGACATCACTATCACATATTGCATGTACAACACCTATTTTTATATACATCTATCATGTATGTACTAAAGTATGCCTTTGTTTCTCTATTTTTACAAACTAGAAAGAGCAATAAAAAAAACCTACATGGAGTCTAAGACCTGTCCGGGTTAATGGCTAACCATGTTTCTTAATGTGGTACCAACTGGCTGGTTTTATGACACAACTCTCTTAACTTTTATTTCTGTGAGTATCTATGGTAATATTTAGATTTCCCCTTTAGAGAACATGCAGAGACATCATTAGACCCATATAACACGCTGAATACACAAAGCGTGCACCTTTCTGATCACTTGGAAGAAGTCTTGCTTATTTAAGAGCCCACATCCGACAATTTTGTAGCATTCAGCATATGTGTGCTTTTAAATTGTCTGGCAGCGGTGCACAGTCGCCTTCTTATTTAACTCTACCAACATTTTCTTTTCCACAACATCAACATACAATCTTATCATCAATAAAACAACTGACCTCCATAAAGTCTCTCTCGCTTATAAAAATACAGACACAAATGTACACACGGCAGGCCGGCAGATACTGTTTCTTAATCCCGGGGAAGCAGGAGCATCTGGAAAAGGCCGTCTGTTTTCTGCACTTTGTTAGATTTGGAGAAAGGAATTAAGGTTGTTTTCCTGTTTGCCTTTTATGCAGGTTCTTCAAGCACTGCAGCAACATGTGAGGATGAGGTTAGGCTTTGTTTGGGTCAAACGGAACCAGATGCTCCTCTGCGATGGGTCTTCTCCGGGTTGATGCTTGAGTTCACAGAGCAAGCAAAGGTGGGACCCAGATGTTCAGCAGGAGTGTGTGTAGATAAACATCTGAAAGATCTCTCACATCATCACTGACACTTTCGTGCAAACATAACACACAAGTGTGCACACACACACACACAGATGGGCATATTCGCTGAGTCTGCAGGTTTGTGTTTAAAAGCATATGCTGGAACTGTTGCCAGTCTGGTGTTGAGCTTGGAGAGACTATTGTTCTGTGTTGACATCCAACGGGCAACAAAAACCACATCACACTGAACCAGTTACCTAACTAACAAGACTATGTTAAGACTACATGTTTTTGGATTGAGTTTAATACAATACACTTTCATAACAGGTTTATAAATAATAGAGATTTACAATCCCACACAGAATTGCAGAGAATAATCCTGTACAGGGCCGGGTCTGGGCCTGTCAACTTAATGACAAAAATACATAGTCATAGTTCATTGCATGCATCATCTTTATATCTTGACATCCAGAGCCCCCCAACCTGGGCCTTTTCCTCAACCTCATGTGTGCCACGAAATCCAAAAATGCAAAAGTCAATTGCTAAAAAAAGATTTAACGGATGAACCCGACACATTATATCTGACTTGACTCTTGCTTAAGGATTGAACGTCGTGACCCATACTGTCTCCATCCATGAGATCTCTGTCCAGAGTAGGGTAGCACGGTGTACCGTTGCTACGGTAACATTGCGATGCTAAAGCTTCAAAATACCCGCAATGACGTTCTATTTCTTAAACGGTAGTATCGTAGCACCATAAATAATTGTGTATGTCCATAACTGTTGTTGTGAATAGTAATGTGTGTCTTTTGTGGTGTTGATCAAGTTGTATGTTTCACTCACTCTTTCAAACTTTCCTCCATTATAGTTTTACATTTGATGTGATGAGTTTTTGCTGCGAAGAAGAAATTTGTTGTCTGTTTAAATGAATTCTCATCAATCTTGTAATGCACTTTAGTTTTTATTAGAGTTAACGTTACCCGCTTACAATTATTATAGACACTAATGACACTTATGCTTTAAATTTTCTGACGTTTTGCTCTATGTTGTAGTCAGTGCGGCCCTGTGGATAGGACGCCGTAAGAAGCATGAGTGAGAAGTGAGCCTGGGCACTCTTCAAGCTCAGACAGCACGGCTTCAGAACGTTGTTGCCAAGCATTCATCCAGCGAATCTCCACCTTTTTCCAAACAAAATGGATTAAATTCTAAGATTTCCAATCTATTGTAGATTTGAGACCCTAGACTAAACACTTCACAGCCACCCTGAACATCTCTCTACACGGCATTCATTCCACCTTTCTTCCTGCCATACACTTCAGATAACTGAGCATAATGAGCACCAGATCTTTAAAAAAAAAAAAGAGAAGGAAAGGAAACGCTTCACCATCATCTCAATCCCTAAGAAACCAAAGATCACTGGACTCAATGACTACAGATCTGTGACTTTAACATCTGTAGCCAGAAAATCATTTGAAAGTCTGGTTTTAGTGTATCTGAAGTTCAACCTGCTGCAGGAGCTTCCATCACCTTCTGGTTCGGCTTCATAAACTGACCTCAGTATACTACAGCGAATAATCTGTAATAGTCTGCGACTGATGATCGAGTTTCTTGCACTACAATTCCCACTCTTCTAGAACTCAAAATCACTCTGGACCCCTCCACACCCGGCACACTCTCTGTTTGTACTGTTACTGTCTGGTTGGTGCTACAGAACATCGAGCACAAAAACATCCAGACACAGATAAAGCTTCTTTCCTCAGGCCATCTCCCTCATGAACAGTTAAATGTTCACCTTGTGCAATTCTTTCCCTCAGACCTTTCGCATATAACACCTTAAAGTTTGTATATTTAGATATCTTCTAGCATCTGTATATAAATATCATATACCCTACTGTGCACATGTAGCACCTTAAAGTAGTATATTTATAAAATATCTGTACATATTCTATACCATTGTGCTCTTCTGTAACATTGGATTTCCACCATTGTGTGTTTGACTTACATATTTATATTTTTGTTTTACTTTTTCATTCTATGTTACTTGTTAC
>CM065658.1:1487866-1490794 GCA_033220385.1 Triplophysa yarkandensis | reverse complement strand
GTTTGAGTAAACAGCACAAGAACACTCCTGATGAGATGAAGTCCCACATGTCCGCATGAGAAGTTGAGTGAGTTTGAGCTGTTTGACACAGAAGAATAGAACATAAGAGAGACGTGATGATGCTCTAATCCACAGAACATTCTCCTGGTGTTGAAACACACAGCTTTGTATCACACGTGTGTTGCCATGGACGACTCGCACAACCCCGTTCCTGTTCCAGTGTTAAAAATACATTACAATAACACACAAAGTGTTGTGTATTTCCTACTTAACATTTCTCCGGCTGTAACACATTCACACAACAGACAGACAGGTTACGATCATGATTCAGGTCAGATATATTTTCATTTAAGTTTCAGATTTACATCAAACGTGTCTCTCAGTACTCCCCAGAAATGAAAAGCCGATGTAATAAAGTGTATTCATGTGTTTGAGCTGAAACACAGGTATAATTATAATGTAGTAATCTGTGTCGGTACCCTGGACAGAGTTTTAACCGGTAACAGGCGGAAGGTGGATGTGGGTGTGTAAAACACTATTCCGGTGTGTGAATTTAAACTTACACCCACTGAAAGGTGAATCCTACAGATCTTACATAACACAACCCAACAAAACTGTCAGGATCCCTTCATATCACATTACAGCACGTGACGTCTCTGTGATATCTCAATTATGTCTCAGAAACATCAATGACATTCACCGGACATTAAGTCTCATCTGTGATAAAGCGGAAGAGAGTCTCTCTCCATCAGAGATCTCAAACACTTCTCAAACGGAGCTCAGATTTCTCACACTCGCAATAAAAAGTTTTATTATGAACTCACACATCTCTCGTCAGATCATTGAAAACGTTTCGTTTACATCTCCGTACTCTTCATGTGCTTTAATAAGGGAGTGAATGAAAACACGAATTCAGTTTTGTTGTGAATCTGATTGAAGAATCTATAGGGGGATTTCTGTAGGTGCTGTCAAATATCTCTGATCTTTACTCACTGGAATATCTAATTCTGAAATAAATCATCTGGAGGGAAATGTGATGCTTTATCATTAGATTCATAGTTTCATATGTATGTGACTTTATCTTCAGTGAAACACAAAAGAAGATATTTTGTAAAATGTCTCAATGGTTTTGTGTTCATACGATAAGGTTCATTGTTTTTTTGAAAAAATAACGCATTGTTTTTTAAATGAGCGCAGTAAACTCGTTTGCTTCTTTCCAGGATGAAGACAACGTCAGCGGATCTCAGAGATGTACCGAACACCACCGGTGAAAAGCTATAAAATCATCTGATCATGTCTGGTATTCTTAGATTCTCTTGTTTTATTTCTAGACTGAACAAACAGAATTCCAGAATCCACAGGGATCCAAACACACATCTGTGACTTCAGACTTCACAAAAACTCATGAAATAAACCATGTTGAGACCTGTTCATGTTGTTAGGCCAAAGCCGATATTCATCTTGAGACACGCGAGGAGACGTTCTTTCTGACAGCTCATGTATGAGCATTAAAACACATAGATCCTGGGTTCTGTAGATCTATATCTGGAGGTGTTCAGTTGAACGTCAGTGTTTGTAAGAACTGAGATGTCACTACGAACACATGATCTCCTCTCAGGGCTATTTTAAACCCCGGCGCTGTCTGAATATCGCTCCTGCCAGTTATTAAAAAGCTTTAAGAAAGATTAAAAGGTCTAAAGAGTTTAGATGAAATGAGACGCTGTTTGAAGAAACAACACAACGTTTAAAGCTTCATGCAGATGAGCTCAGAGCTTCTCATAACGAACCTCCTAACCCTTAAATATTCACTTGTTTTAATATAAAAGAACATTACAGGTGATGGATATGCCATCTCATCCTTTCTTGTGCTGTGCATCGTGTAGTAAAATCTAAAAGAGAATAAAACTCTCTGAAATAATGACCTCAGAAGATTGTTACTGGGATGTTTTTAGATGGTTCAATACTTTTCTCAGATATGAAATCATATGAAAGAATCACGTTGGCTCTAGCAGATGTAATTGTTTCGTGTCTCAGCAGATGACCATGAGGCAAAACGAAAGCGTGTCATATATCGAGTGAATGCGTGGCCGGTTTTAGACCCATCAGAACCGCTAATGTGTGTCCACACTTCATCTGAAAAGAACAACAGCTGTCGGTGTCAGAGAATCATCATCTCGCCTCTCTCTCAATGCTTTGTTTTCATCTCAGTCTCTTCAGTTTTGGCCCGCTGTCAGAACTCTCTCTGTGTTTTATTCATGAACCTTCAGTTTTTATCTCCGTGCCAGAGAATTACCACCGCATGCAAATTCACCGCTGTAGAGGCCTATTATTCCCTGAAAAAGGAACAATATTACACACGTGTGTGTGTGTTTGTGTGCATTTGATGAGAAATTTGTCTCTGTATACACAGCCGAATATATTTCATGTGGCTTTGAAAAATCACAAAACAAACTATTATATTGACTCCAAAAAAATCTTTTGGAAATATTAAATAGATCTTTTCAGTGGAAAATATTCAAATAATTGATTCAAAATCCTGGAGTTAATTTATCTGAAATAAACAAGGGTTCTTTAAGTTTATGTAATTAAAAAATAGTTAATTAATAAATATGTATATATGTAATACAAACCAATATTTTTGGGGAATTCTTTAAGTAATATTTGAGGTCAAAAGATTTATTTAACTTTTATACCTACATATATAGGCTATACAATTTTAAGCAGTATATTTAATACATTTCAAAGCTGTTTAATGTACACATTCTTTTAAGTAAATTGTTTCATGTACACATTGTTGTGTGTTTGGTTCTATCATTATTAAAGACTCATATTAATTCAGTAACTCATACAGTCCAAAGCTCTGTACGCTTCCAGCAAGCGTCTGAACAAAACGAGAGAGGATTGTAACTTAAAATACCCCCTCTGTAG
>CM065658.1:1470366-1482866 GCA_033220385.1 Triplophysa yarkandensis | reverse complement strand
ACACAACCCAACACAACACAACACCAGTGTCAGTTTAACACACACACATTTTCACATCACACAAATCATGTCAGTTCATTCGTGTGTGTGTGTGTGTGTGTGTTCAGTGTGTGTGTGTGTGTGTGTGTGTGTGTGTGTGTGTGTGTGTGTGTGTGTGTGTGTGTGTGTGTGTGCAACAGGCGTGTGTCTCTCTCTCACCTGCGACACAACTCTTTCTCTCCTCCTGTGAGGTGCTGGAGATGCTGGAGGTCTTCTCTCATGTTCTGGTCCACTTCAGGTCTCCTCACATCGCTCACATTCGGCTGTGATGTTCGCGGGAATCATTGGGAGGGGTTCGATCGAATCATGAATCATTTCCATTGAATCAAATCTTTAGATGATTCTGTGTGGGGTTATCCATCAGATGTCAGCAGCGAGCCCGCATGAGTGTGATTCGTGTGAGTGATTGTTGCTGTGTGTCTGTAATAAAACACGTGATGTGACATTTACACGGGTGACAAACACAACTCAGAGGAAAGATGAAGTGCGTATTTGACTCGGTTTATCCGAACGAACCGACTCTCTGAATCAACAAGAGTGCGCGTGCTCGCCTGTGTTACCTGGGTAACTCCATCCCTGTGTATTCTTATGTGTCTCTGTGTAACCTTATGTGTCTCTGTGTAACCTTATGTGTCTCTGTGTAACCTTATGTATCTCTGTGTATCCTTATGTGTCTCTGTGTAACCTTATGTGTCTCTGTGTAACCTTATGTGTCTCTGTGTAACCTTATGTGTCTCTGTGTAACCTTATGTGTCTCTGTGCAACCTTCTGTATCTCTGTGTAACCTTATGTATCTCTGTGTAACCTTATGTATCTCTGTGTAACCTTATGTGTCTCTGTGTAACCTTATGTGTCTCTGTGTAACCTTATGTGTCTCTGTGTAACCTTATGTGTCTCTGTGTAACCTTATGTGTCTCTGTGCAACCTTCTGTATCTCTGTGTAACCTTATGTGTCTCTGTGTAACCTTATGTGTCTCTGTGTAACCTTATGTGTCTCTGTGTAACCTTATGTGTCTCTGTGTAACCTTATGTGTCTCTGTGTATCCTTATGTATCTCTGTGTAACCTTATGTATCTCTGTGTAACCTTATGTATCTCTGTGTAACCTTATGTATCTCTGTGTAACCTTATGTGTCTCTGTGTAACCTTATGTGTCTCTGTGTAACCTTATGTGTCTCTGTGTAACCTTATGTGTCTCTGTGTATCCTTATGTGTCTCTGTGCAACCTTCTGTATCTCTGTGTAACCTTATGTATCTCTGTGTAACCTTATGTATCTCTGTGTAACCTTATGTATCTCTGTGTAACCTTATGTGTCTCTGTGCAACCTTCTGTATCTCTGTGTAACCTTATGTATCTCTGTGTAACCTTATGTATCTCTGTGTAACCTTATGTGTCTCTGTGTAACCTTATGTGTCTCTGTGTAACCTTATGTATCTCTGTGTAACCTTATGTGTCTCTGTGCAACCTTATGTATCTCTGTGTAACCTTATGTATCTCTGTGTAACCTTATGTATCTCTGTGTAACCTTATGTGTCTCTGTGTATCCTTATGTATCTCTGTGTAACCTTATGTATCTCTGTGTAACCTTATGTATCTCTGTGTAACCTTATGTGTCTCTGTGTAACCTTATGTATCTCTGTGTAACCTTATGTATCTCTGTGTAACCTTATGTGTCTCTGTGTAACCTTATGTATCTCTGTGTAACCTTATGTGTCTCTGTGTAACCTTATGTATCTCTGTGTAACCTTATGTATCTCTGTGTAACCTTATGTGTCTCTGTGCAACCTTATGTATCTCTGTGTAACCTTATGTGTCTCTGTGCAACCTTATGTATCTCTGTGTAACCTTATGTATCTCTGTGTAACCTTATGTATCTCTGTGTAACCTTATGTGTCTCTGTGTAACCTTATGTGTCTCTGTGTAACCTTATGTGTCTCTGTGTAACCTTATGTGTCTCTGTGTAACCTTATGTGTCTCTGTGTAACCTTATGTGTCTCTGTGTAACCTTATGTGTCTCTGTGTAACCTTATGTGTCTCTGTGTAACCTTATGTGTCTCTGTGTATCCTATGTATCTCTGTATAACCTTATGTGTCTCTGTGTAACCTTATGTATCCCTGTGTAACCTTATGTGTCTCTGTGTAACCTTATGTATCTCTGTGTATCCTTATGTATCTCTGTGTAACCTTATGTGTCTCTGTGTAACCTTATGTGTCTCTGTGTAACCTTATGTGTCTCTGTGTAACCTTATGTGTCTCTGTGTATCCTTATGTGTCTCTGTGTAACCTTATGTATCCCTGTGTAACCTTATGTGTCTCTGTGTAACCTTATGTGTCTCTGTGTAACCTTATGTGTCTCTGTGTATCCTTATGTGTCTCTGTGTAACCTTATGTATCTCTGTGTAACCTTATGTGTCTCTGTGTAACCTTATGTATCTCTGTGTAACCTTATGTGTCTCTGTGTATCCTTATGTGTCTCTGTGTAACCTTATGTGTCTCTGTGTAACCTTATGTATCTCTGTGTATCCTTATGTGTCTCTGTGTATCCTTATGTGTCTCTGTGTAACCTTATGTATCTCTGTGTAACCTTATGTATCTCTGTGTAACCTTATGTGTCTCTGTGTAACCTTATGTGTCTCTGTGTAACCTTATGTATCTCTGTGTAACCTTATGTGTCTCTGTGTAACCTTATGTGTCTCTGTGTAACCTTATGTATCTCTGTGTAACCTTATGTGTCTCTGTGCAACCTTATGTATCTCTGTGCAACCTTATGTATCTCTGTGCAACCTTATGTATCTCTGTGTAACCTTATGTGTCTCTGTGTAACCTTATGTATCTCTGTGTAACCTTATGTATCTCTGTGTAACCTTATGTGTCTCTGTGTAACCTTATGTGTCTCTGTGTAACCTTATGTGTCTCTGTGTAACCTTATGTATCTCTGTGTAACCTTATGTGTCTCTGTGTATCCTTATGTATCTCTGTGTAACCTTATGTGTCTCTGTGTAACCTTATGTATCTCTGTGTAACCTTATGTGTCTCTGTGTAACCTTATGTATCTCTGTGTAACCTTATGTGTCTCTGTGTAACCTTATGTGTCTCTGTGTAACCTTATGTATCTCTGTGTAACCTTATGTGTCTCTGTGTAACCTTATGTGTCTCTGTGTATCCTTATGTGTTTCTGTGTAACCTTATGTATCTCTGTGTAACCTTATGTGTCTCTGTGTAACCTTATGTGTCTCTGTGTAACCTTATGTATCTCTGTGTAACCTTATGTGTCTCTGTGTAACCTTATGTGTCTCTGTGTAACCTTATGTGTTTCTGTGTAACCTTATGTATCTCTGTGTAACCTTATGTGTCTCTGTGTATCCTTATGTGTCTCTGTGTAACCTTATGCGTCTCTGTGTAACCTTATGTATCTCTGTGTAACCTTATGTGTCTCTGTGTAACCTTATGTGTCTCTGTGTAACCTTATGTGTCTCTGTGTAACCTTATGTGTCTCTGTGTAACCTTATGTGTCTCTGTGTAACCTTATGTGTCTCTGCGTAACCTTATGTGTCTCTGCGTAACCTTATGTATCTCTGCGTAACCTTATGTGTCTCTGTGTAACCTTATGTGTCTCTGTGTAAGCTTATGTGTCTCTGTGTAACCTTATGTGTCTCTGTGTATCCTTATGTGTCTCTGTGTAACCTTATGTGTCTCTGTGTATCCTTATGTGTCTCTGTGTAACCTTATGTGTCTCTGTGTAACCTTATGTGTCTCTGTGTAACCTTATGTGTCTCTGCGTAACCTTATGTGTCTCTGCGTAACCTTATGTATCTCTGCGTAACCTTATGTGTCTCTGTGTAACCTTATGTGTCTCTGTGTAAGCTTATGTGTCTCTGTGTAACCTTATGTGTCTCTGTGTATCCTTATGTGTCTCTGTGTAACCTTATGTGTCTCTGTGTATCCTTATGTGTCTCTGTGTAACCTTATGTGTCTCTGTGTATCCTTATGTGTCTCTGTGTATCCTTATGTGTCTCTGTGTATCCTTATGTGTCTCTGTGTAACCTTATGTGTCTCTGTGTATCCTTATGTGTCTCTGTGTAACCTTATGTGTCTCTGTGTAACCTTATGTGTCTCTGTGTATCCTTATGTGTCTCTGTGTAACCTTATGTGTCTCTGTGTAACCTTATGTGTCTCTGTGTATCCTTATGTGTCTCTGTGTATCCTTATGTGTCTCTGTGTAACCTTATGTGTCTCTGTGTAACCTTATGTGTCTCTGTGTAACCTTATGTGTCTCTGTGTAACCTTATGTGTCTCTGTGTATCCTTATGTGTCTCTGTGTAACCTTATGTGTCTCTGTGTAACCTTATGTGTCTCTGTGTATCCTTATGTGTCTCTGTGTATCCTTATGTGTCTCTGTGTAACCTTATGTGTCTCTGTGTATCCTTATGTGTCTCTGTGTAACCTTATGTGTCCCTGTGTAACCTAATGTGTCTCTGTGTAACCTTATGTATCTCTGTGTAACCTTATGTATCTCTGTGTAACCTTATGTATCTCTGTGTAACCTTATGTATCCCTGTGTAACCTTATGTGTCTCTGTGTAACCTTATGTGTCTCTGTGTAACCTTATGTGTCTCTGTGTATCCTTATGTGTCTCTGTGTATCCTTATGTGTCTCTGTGTAACCTTATGTGTCTCTGTGTAACCTTATGTGTCTCTGTGTAACCTTATGTGTCTCTGTGTAACCTTATGTGTCTCTGTGTAACCTTATGTGTCTCTGTGTATCCTTATGTGTCTCTGTGTAACCTTATGTGTCTCTGTGTATCCTTATGTGTCTCTGTGTAACCTTATGTGTCTCTGTGTAACCTTATGTGTCTCTGTGTAACCTTATGTGTCTCTGTGTAACCTTATGTATCTCTGTGTATCCTTATGTATCTCTGTGTATCCTTATGTATCTCTGTGTAACCTTATGTATCTCTGTGTAACCTTATGTATCTCTGTGTATCCTTATGTGTCTCTGTGTAACCTTATGTGTCTCTGTGTATCCTTATGTGTCTCTGTGTAACCTTATGTGTCTCTGTGTAACCTTATGTGTCTCTGTGTAACCTTATGTGTCTCTGTGTATCCTTATGTGTCTCTGTGTAACCTTATGTGTCTCTGTGTATCCTTATGTGTCTCTGTGTAACCTTATGTGTCTCTGTGTAACCTTATGTGTCTCTGTGTAACCTTATGTGTCTCTGTGTAACCTTATGTGTCTCTGTGTATCCTTATGTATCTCTGTGTATCCTTATGTATCTCTGTGTAACCTTATGTATCTCTGTGTATCCTTATGTGTCTCTGTGTAACCTTATGTGTCTCTGTGTATCCTTATGTGTCTCTGTGTAACCTTATGTGTCTCTGTGTAACCTTATGTGTCTCTGTGTAACCTTATGTGTCTCTGTGTAACCTTATGTGTCTCTGTGTATCCTTATGTATCTCTGTGTATCCTTATGTGTCTCTGTGTAACCTTATGTGTCTCTGTGTATCCTTATGTATCTCTGTGTAACCTTATGTATCTCTGTGGATACCTGTGCATCTCTGTGTATCTCTGTGCATACCTGTGCATCTCTGTGTATCCCTGTGCATCCTTGCGCATCTCTGTGCATCCCATGTTTAAAAAAGCTATTGTGTGGTGTTCAGATCTGGTTCAATGTTTTTATATTATTTCAATGATTTAATATGTAGAATTTAAAAGAACAAGAAAACCAATTCTTCCATGCACAACTAACCCACTAAATAACTCCGTTCTAAACTACTCACCCTTTATTAAAAAAACCTTAACCTTTTTCTTCCCTAAACATTTTATCTTGCCTTTTGTAACATCATTGCAGCACTTGTTCACCTATTGTTATCTCTGCTATTTACAGCTTCATTTTCTCCTTTACTCTTTGTTAGTCTTTTATAAAAAGTGTCTGCTAAATGTAAATGTACTGTAATAAACATTTATTATAAAACAAAATCATCAATATAAATGAAACAGGCACTTGTTTGACTTTGACAACAGAAGATCATGATCATATGTGTCTGTCGATGTATTCGTTAGTCTGATGATATTGTTCATGAAAGGGTTTTTTGCATGTGGACCTGTTGTATTATGGGATGATATGATTTTCAGGAATGAATTTGGCTGTCTCTGTAGTGTGTCATTTAGAAATCTCTCTGTGTGTATTAATTGAACTTAATTGACGTACAAACACTGTTCTTTTATTCTCTCTGAAACAAGACATTTACATTCCTGCTTCTCAAAGGTCATGCTTTGTGACGCTCATTTGCATACTAAGTGACTAATTATTTTTCAACCAATGAGCAGATGTGTGATGAACCCTCAGCAGTGCACACTATATGACGAACATTAACATGATGACATGAGGAATACACATAAAACATCTCCCCTCAATGAGAATGTCATTTTTAGAATATACATCATGTACATGCACTGAATATCTCAAAATGTTCAGATGTCTCAGAAGCGAGTGACTGACACTGAAATAAAGATGTGCAAACACTGCGCATATATTCTTTGTGCAGACTGGAGATGTGTCTTATTCTCTGATAAGTCCATTTTTGGAGACTTCAGTCTGAGTCTTCAGAGTCTCCATCTCTGAAGTAGACGTCAGTACAGATCCATTACAAACACAGTCTAACAGTCTGAATATGATCTTTTGGATGATATTGAGTGAATTAATGTCTGATGAAGACATTTCTCTAGAGATGTTAGATGTGTTTCTTCTGCACTCACCTCTGCCCTTCAATACATCTGCATATACATTCCATTTACAGATGATGCATGCAGGTGCATTTTATCCTGGAATTTCAAGAGATTGAAATATTTCAGATGTCTTCAGACATCTTTTGATTTTAAATTATTCTGATGATTTACCATAATTCTCTGTGGCTCTGATCTGACCTTCGCACTTAATACAGATGACAGATCAGACCTGCTGGAATATTCCATACATCCTAAAGAAGTTTGAATAGAAAGAATAAAAATATACTTAATTCTGTACAGTGATTTTTTTTTGTCTGCACCGTACACACATACACACATACTGTATTTCGTTGCCTTGTATCCTACATGTGCAGTGACAATAAAGTTGAATCTAATCTAATCTAATACAGTGTTTGAATGTATAAAGCATAGAATTTATAGTACTGTGTACTGTTTGTCCATTAAACATCAGTGTTTATAATGGAGAAGTCAACTTGATCTCACATACATTCTCATGAATAATTTATCGTGTGCAGATGAACTTATGATGAGTTGTTTTAATTGTGTTGGATCTTAAATGATGCACCTGATATATTATTTATGATAATCTATGACGGCAAAGGACTCTTAAAACTTTTAAAAGTTTCTCTAGAGCTTCTAATGGATTCTGAAACACAAAATGAACATCCGGTGATTTTCATCTATCCTGATCTAAGATCACTGTTTGTTTGTTTGTTTGTTGGTTTGTTTTTCTGTTTGTTTGTTTGTCTGTTTGTTTACACGCTTATTCAGGTATTTGAAAATAATAAATCACACTTAAATATATTGTAGTTTAAAAGTGTTTCGTGATGTACTTCTGACCTGGAGAAGATTTTTAAGATCATGCTGTTTCAGACGAGAGAGAGAAAATATTATTTACTAAAAGTTTTTCATGCCTTTAATGATTTATTTTACATGTCATAAAAACTTTATTTTGTTCTGCATTTATATTCTGTTTGATTTATAACAACAACTAACATGAAGAAAAAAGACACAGCTGTGGACTGCATAATACAGAAATTTGATTTAAAATAAAATGTGCCATTCTCTGGATGTGACTCGTCTTTCTTACAGTTAACACAACAACTTTTCTCAGTTGTGTTGCATCTCTACAGAAGAGTCACATGATCACGTTCAGTTGATGATGTTATCATTATTGATCCGGATGGTTCCCAGAATCCCAGATCAATTCAGATCACATCTGAGATAAAACCTTTCATTTAACACACACACAGCTATCTCCTGATACTGAAATAGTTCACTCCCAAATTAATCCATTCATCTTTATATAATTTATTCCTTTTTAATAAAACTCGAGGAATGTTCAGACCAAGCCTTTATAAAGATGCAAAAGTGATGTAATTATTTCTGGCTGTATAAGACGGTGGTTTCAGCGGCATGCTGGGTAATTTCTTCTCTTTCACAATGATGCAATAATGATGGTGATGGCCTTGAGATTGTGCCACAGCTGTGCCAGTGTCTCTGGGGTCTCTTCTTTAACCTTCTGTCCCTGTGAGTTTAGACACACTCTTAATAGTGTTTTCAGCTCTGGAGAAACGTACTGTCTGAGGAATAAAACTGAAATGAACATCAGGTCAGACAGAACTTAAAGAAAAAGAAAAATACTATCACAGATTGTGAAAAGGGTCTTATGTGCCGGAACCTCAAACAAATCTTTACTAATGTTGAGAGTAAAGTGCTCATGATGGACGTGTTTATGTGTCATCACACTCGCCTGCCAGAGATTATTTTTTCATATTTAATAACGATAAGCAAACTCAAAGTGACACGAGAAACTAATTAGAACTAATTTAAGAAAGGCAAGTTCAAGTATCATAAAAAAGTAAAGCAGAAATATTGCCATTAATTTACAGTATATGTGATCCATGTTGATATCTAGCTTTTACTAAATGTCATGTAATTGGTCATGATGAAGCATTGGTCATAATGTAAACTATACAGAAATACACTTAAAGAGAGTTGTTACCAGTTGTTTCAAACCTGTATACAGTACAAAGAAAGATATTTAGAAGAATGTTAGCAAGAGTCTTTCTGGGGCATTATGGACTGACATATTGTAGAATAAAGGAACCATTTCACCTTATTTAATCAAAAACATTCAGGGTTGGGAATTCATGCCAGTTTTTCCAGTCTAAGCTAATGCGAGAAACCATTGTGAGTGATGAGATGTGAGCTGATGGTCTTTTATTATCAGTATTTATGTGATAAATGTGTGTCAGTGTGTCTCTGAGTCATTCAATCACCATCTGTAGAGAAGCTTGTCTCTAATGAATGACTTCTGTTATTTCGGTCTGACTGAAGCATGTAAGATTTTATTCTGGAGTAAATATTTAATGGATGTTTGTGAATCACTTGTCCAGTCTGACAGAGAGAGAGAGAGAGAGAGAGAGAGAGAGAGAGAGAGAGAGAGAGAGAGAGAGATCAGAGAGAGACCAGAGAGAGAGAGAGAGAGAGAGAGAGAGAGAGATCAGAGAGAGACCAGAGAGAGACCAGAGAGAGACCAGAGAGAGAGAGAGAGAGAGAGAGAGAGAGAGAGAGAGAGAGAGAGAGAGAGAGAGAGAGAGAGAGAGAGAGAGAGAGAGAGAGAGAGAGAGAGAGAGAGAGAGGGAGAGAGAGAGAGACCAGAGAGAGAGAGAGAGACCAGAGAGACCAGAGAGAGAGAGAGAGAGAGAGAGAGAGAGAGAGAGAGAGAGAGAGAGAGAGAGAGAGAGAGAGAGAGAGAGAGAGAGAGAGGGGAGAGAGAGAGAGACCAGAGAGAGAGAGAGAGACCAGAGAGACCGAGAGAGAGAGAGAGAGGAGAGAGAGAGAGAGAGAGAGTCTAATTTTAGCAGGTGGGACTAAAGCCTCTTCCCTATGGGACAGACTGATATCAAAGACAAGACATGCTGACTTTGTTGCCATGGTGAGCATAATTCAGCTTGGATGTTTCCTAATTGGAGAGCAGGGATACAGAGACTGTCAGGATTCACACATCTGAATATATTGGACTTCTCTTGCACTGATCAGAAGAAAAAGAGAAAAGCATTAAACAACAGAAACAGTCATACAGAAGTCCATTTCAAACTTCTATTTGTGGTGACAACATTCTTAAAGAGAAGAAAATCAGTCTGACAGCACTATCCATAACCTGTCAAGAAAATAAGATGAACAAATAAAACGGATAAAAATACAACACGACATAGATTCATTTGTCATTTGAAAACTAAATTACAAAAAAAGATGAATAATTGATTTGTTCATTACCAGGCGAAGACATCCGCATAAGTTAATAAAGATTCCCCGGACAGAGACTGAGAAGCTGAGGATTCCTGGTGATTTATCAAAACCCTTCAACATCATCTATCTGCTGCTGACACAAAGCTTTTACATCATTACATCATCATATTATCTATCCTTGGAATATAAGCTTTACAGTCATCTTCTTCTTCACTGATTTATACCTATGTGAATTTGCCCCTTTATTTGTGTTATAAATCCAGCAGATGTAAAATTATTCCTACATCACAGTATAGAAAAAGCAGATACATATATATTTTGTAGGTATTTGTTTTCTTCATTTAGTTTCAATCACTTCAGTGTTTCACACCAGTAGATGGAGACACAGATCAGAACATTACATTAGAGCCAATAAAACAGAGAATCATGAGTCTTATGTCAATCAACAATATATTTAAAAAACCTTTATACAACCTACATCACATATTACATCTGTAGATAGAGACAGATGTAGTTGAATGAATTTTTGGATGGAGAATACACTAAAAACTTCCTGACTCTTGTTGACTGAATAGAGTAATACTTTTCATACTCTAGGTTTAGATTCTTCACGAGAATCTGCCATTAAATACCCAGTTGCACAATATAATACATATACAATCAATCTGATCCAGTGTGATTTATTAAATGAATTCAGATTTTAGAATAAAGAAATTAGACAGAAGTATTTGGTTTGATTTTTTTAAAGGTGCAATCAGTACAGTGTATTTCTTCCATATTTGCAGGCATACAGTATGTACATCGTTTATATACATTCCTCATAGAAAATAAAACTAATAAAAATAATCAGCTTTTATACAGAAGCGAGAGAAACTATATATACATATTTAAAATCACAAGGCATATGGTACACTGCAACGTTTTCTCCCATCTAACATCTTTTGAAATAACATTCTACATTCAGACTTACTGTCTGAACAAGCTTCATATAACTGTGAAATGTCCTCATATTTGACTGTATGTGATCTGTAAACTAAAGAGGTTAAATCTCATCAATCTTTAAGGTCATGTTTACCGAGGATAAAAATGGTGTCTTTTACTTTAAGACAGTGCGATATATCAGATGATGGAAATACTAAAATCAAATAAAAATCACATTTGAAAAACAAATCCTTTGATTTTAAAGTGAAATAAACTGCTGCTGTTTTACGAGATTTAGCCTCCAGAAAGAACCATGTAACACAAACACACGCACACACATCTTGCGTTTCTGCACATGAAGTAAATATATTTTCTCTCTATACATATAGTATAATTTCTTTAAATATTTAAGAGTAAAGCGCTCAAAAAATAAATAACCACAGTATTTCAGTTTTTCTATTGCAAGATAGTGATTCATATTCTTTTAAAACTATTTTATGTGCAAGGTCTGTGAAACAGTGAATATACTAAATTCAAACAAACAAACAAACAAACAAACAAACAAACATTACATTCAATTCTCAAAACTTCGACCACTGATGAGTCCATAACCCGCTCAACAATCTCCAGAAACTTTTCTTCCAAGTCTGTAAAAGTCATTACACACACTTCAAAAATGTCCAAACACAAGCAGATTGCACTTCAAGTATTGAAATAAAAGAGTCTTGTGTGTGTTCTGGAGTAGCAGACCTCAGTGATTCACCACACAAATGCCAACACTTACTGAGGCAGGTGCACATATAGCAACTTCATTTGTCCCAAACTTGATGTTTTTTCTCAATCAAACGGGTTTTCCTTTCATAAACATTCCAGGAAATAAAAATCAGCGTATCGCGAAGATTTTAATACTCTAGGAAGGTTAAAGTCAGTTCAGACGTCCTGTCACAGGACATGTAGTCCATGTAGTAGTACAGATTTACAGTAATCTCTAATCTGAGTTAAATCTAGAAATAAACCAGCAGGACTTTCATCTCTCTCACACACTTGCCCGCTTTACTCTGACACACAATCTTCCTCGGGAAACTGCAGCAAGAGCCCAAAAAACCAAAGAGGGCCAAGAGATGAGTCGAGGAAGCACGGGCAGACGTGCAGCGGTCAGGTCCTATTGTAAACAGAGCGATTGTGTCCTCCAGAAGATTAAACATTTCAAACTAAACTTCTGTCTTTAAAATCCTAAATGCTTCAAATGCATCAGGCACAGCAGGAAATCTGCCACATATCAAACATTATCAAATGTGCATTCATACAGCAGAAGAACATTACACTTAAAGATTTTCAATGTGGAAGTCTGTGAGTTTAAGAAGAAGTTTAACTTGATTTAAAGTGTTTATCAGTGTTTGGTATCTAATGCAGCATTGAGTATATTATTCTCTCTCAGTATTGCCTGGTGTACGTGTGTGTGTGTGTGTGTGTGTGTGTGTGTGTGTGTGTAGAGCATAGCTTTATGTAAAAGTATGGAAAACTGTGAAGGAAAACGA
>CM065658.1:1348284-1465784 GCA_033220385.1 Triplophysa yarkandensis | reverse complement strand
ATCATTTCTTGATCCCATAAACCTAACCTTACCATTACATCTATTTAAAAGTGAACAAATCTAAAATTAATTGTCATGTTGTGGCCCCATTGGATGGTTTTAAACTTTGGATTGTTTGAGGTGTTTTAGGGTCTACTCACTCGATGGACTTGGGTGAGCAAATGCATTTGGGCACAGTTTACTTGGCATGCCCTGGTCCAAGTGTGAAGCGTTGGGCTGGAGTGTGGCTTGGTTTGAAAGGGGGTAATTTTAATTCCCCTGAAAACTTAAGCTGTCACTGTTAAATGAATCTAAAATGCAAATCACTAGTACATGCAGACACTGCGCCCGAAACTGTCCCAAACATTACTTCCTCATAATGTAATGTTCTTTATGACTATTGGCTTTATGACATTACAAATATCCGTTTTCTCTTATATTGCTTTCGAATCAACTGTTATCAAGCTGATCCATGCGCATGAATAAGGTCAAAGACACTTAATGCAGATAATTAAATACTATTGAAGATAAATTATGCTTAGACAGAACTCCCTTTAGTTTTAATTTTAACTTAAGCTATCGCATCACTATGAAAGAAACATGATCGCGCCTGGTTCGATTTGGAAACTGGGAGTACAACCTTAGCCTTTAATGAAATCCACAAACCTAATTTCGATTTGACTCTTTTCTCAATGCTGTTTCTCAGATCTATCTTGAATCACACAACAAATATGTTTCAATTTAAAATGTAAATGTAGGCCTGATATTCATTTTTAAGAATTTATAAGGAGAGTCAAAGGAAAGCAGACCTAGGGAAAATTCTAAGATATTAAAGCAAAGTGCAGCATAATGGCATAGAATACATTTTTTCATTTTGAAAATTGTTAATGAAGAATAATGCTTCAATCTGTTCATGAACTGTTTTTATGAATTAACAGCGCAGTGCTGTTAATGATAAAATGTCTGTTTAAAATTAAAATACACAGCACAACCCTTTTAAAAGGCACACATTTGCACCAAAAAGTATATCATGCCTCAAATGAGTATTGGTACCAAAAATACACATTCAAGAGTGTTAAAAAAATGTAAGTATTAGGGTGGACTCTACCTTTGACCTGTAGGCCTTATTATTAAGCAATATCCTGTAAGTTACATATTACAGAATAAGTTTAAGTTTGATTTAAATGTACTGTATTGTAAGCTCTTAAACACAAATATGTGTTTAATATACATTTTTTCTGTAGGGTAAAGCCTGACGCTAACAACCGTAATGTAATGTGTTCTATCCAAGGGATGGCACATACTTGTTAAAAAGTATAATATAATGCACTGAAAGTCCCTTCAGATAAAAGTATCAACCAAATGCAAAAATGTAAATGTAATTGGGATTCAAATATGCATTACGATAACATAACTTCTTGTTTATCTTAATGTATTAGCCAGGGACTAAAATGAAAACGGCCTGATATGTCAATAGATGGTGCAATAACTTGTCATGGCCCAAAGGAAATTAACTTGGGGTAATTGCACACTTGAGACATATTTGTCGGCTTGACCATGTGGGTCTTCATAGCAATAACAGTCGGATCAATTTATGTGGTTTTTATTACTTTAATAGACTTTCATTGTAACAATTTATCTCACAAAAAAGTTATATCAAAAACACAACAACAGAGAACGTGATTCAAAATTTCGCTCAGAATATTTATCTGGATAATCTTTGTGACAAATGCTGAGGTTTAAGCCACAGATAACTGCTTTCAAATATGAACTATTATAAACTTTTTTTACTTTTTTAAATATTTTAATGCATCTTCACATTAAATAATTGTAATAACAACATTTGTAATGCATAAACCCAATCATGCAGCCGAACAAGGAGAGACATTGATTTATTATCATGTACAGTGTATGAAGGCCTCTCTTTTATCATTTCAAAATATGTTTTGGTGACACAAATGGTCTTTAGCGAAACAACCCTTTACAACTATGATCGGATTGTAACTTTTGAAGCATAAGATCATCTAAATTCAAAGCAATGTCACAATGCATGTTTACTACAAACACAACATACAACAGTCATTGTTTTTTGATGTTAACACATGATTTAAATAACCTTTTCCGGACCTCTTTCAGTTTGAAACCGTAGACCAGAGGATTGAGCAGGGGCGGCACCATGAACATCTCCAAGGCCAAAAAGTCCCGCAAATTCTGTGAGATATTGCTCGAGCCATATCGACTGTGCATCGTGTCAAAAAAAGCTGCAGCAGCGAAATTGATCATAGTTATAACATGAGGCACACACGTCTGCCAAAAATTTCTTCTGCTCTCCATGGATGCCCTACATGCCAGGATAAGTTTAACATAGGACACAATAATAACAACACACAGGCAAAAATAGAAGAAAATTATAATAAGCCCATAAATGTTATTGGCTGCAGTTGATTCACAAGAGAGCTTTACCATTGACCAGTTGTCACAATACAGTTTATTAATTTTATAGCTACACAATTTCAACTGGCTTGAAATAACAACAGCAACCGTCATAAAAATAA
Organism: Triplophysa yarkandensis; assembly: GCA_033220385.1. Lineage (NCBI taxonomy): Eukaryota > Metazoa > Chordata > Actinopteri > Cypriniformes > Nemacheilidae > Triplophysa > Triplophysa yarkandensis. Next base: position 1,463,250 of record CM065658.1, on the reverse strand, counting down.
ATGGCGGGATCCAACAAAAGCTTAATAGCATGCCACATGTAAATCTGTTCATCTTTGTGTGGTAGTCCAAGGGTTTGCATATGGCCACGTTTCTGTCATATGCCATGACAGTCAGTGTAGAACAGTCACAAGTAACGGAGGTGTAGATCACAAAGGCTTGCAACACACACAAGTAAGAAGGAATTACATATGAATCCAGCATTAGATCATGCAGAAATTTAGGATAAAAACCCGTGGCTCCATATATATCATTTAAACACAGATTGCATAGAAAAATGTACATTGGTTGGTGAAGAGCTCTCTCCAAAACAATGACAAAACTGACCCACAGGTTGACAATCAATATTAGAACATAGAGGAATAAAATGCACGTGAAATATATATGCCTGTAAGATTTGGAGCCGTTTGGTTCCAGTAGTGTATAAGTGGCAAAACCTGACACATTATCCATGTATGTTACTCCACAAGTACTGTATGAAATGAAAATGATACAATTTATTAAATTAACCAAGGAGAGAAATAAAAATGGAAGTTAAATAACTAAATATTTTAAAGAATTAGCCCTGATTTTTCCAATATTTTAAGCTTAAAAGTCCGACCAACTCACTACCATCATTACTATTGGCCTGCCAGATGTATTATCAGCTCTCAGTTGTGACATGTTTGCTTATAAATGTTTTTTTGTCAACCTCCAGAGGCCTAAGTAGTAGAGAATTGATTAATGATTTGAACACGGACACTGAACTATAGGAGACTGAAGGGACTCTACGAGACTATTAATGTGTCCTATAGAGACACTTGTCAGAAAACTTTAAGGTAGTTCTAGTACTTATAAATAATGTTGTCACGATACCTAAATGTCTAACATTGTTACAATACATTATACAATACAGACTAGAATATCGATACCATTTTCTATACCACAAGGGAAAAAACTGCCATGACATTAAAGCCTGAGAATTACATTTTTTAAAGTTTTAAATGTTTAAAACAATCAGTGAGTTACATTTTGTATGAATTATTGCTTGTTTATTTAATGTTTATTTTACCAATTCATTTACAGTTAAAAATCAAAAGTTGTTTTTGTAAATATGAATGACTCAGATGTTACATAAATAGTTTTATACCTTGAAAAAATCTGCTAATTCTGCGTTAATGTCATTTAAAACCACACGGAGCCATTTTATCATACTGTTCTCTAATGACTTACTTTCGGTGTGCATAGTAAGTAAATTCAAACACGTGTAATGAAAAAAATTCTATGGAATATATCGTGCTTAGAGAAATTATTGGGAAGCGTGTTCGGTCTGGTTCGATTGAGTGCAAACGTGTGGACAATCGCCCTTGAGTGGACAATAGTATCGTATCATTTCAGATTTTTCAGTATCAGAAAAATGAACATCACTTAAAACAAGTCATAACCTTTTATATTATTGTTCATAACAATATTTAAAAGGCCTCACTCACACTAGTGTATTTACGTATACTGTAGATACTACAATTTCGATCTAAAAACGAATATTAAATACATTTTCATTATTAATTTTTATTAAATAAATAAAATAAATAAAATAACTAAACTATTTCTATTCCTGTACTTCCTGCTATCATTCATACACCAACTATACATGTTATATATTGTAAAATAACACAATGAAAACTTGACTATGGGACTATAAAATCATACCAACTTTCGACTATGCCAAATATTAATATCCTGCTACGTTAAAAATGTTTGATAAAATACAAGGAAATGCATTAAAAAAATACAGTTATGCATCAGGGTCCGTGCTGTCTGAGAGAAATCGAACGGTTGAGACGAATATTAGCAGAAGGTCATGGGTGTAAGCAGCTCGAAGGCTTCGCTTTCATTGCTGTTTTAGTTAAAAAACACTAAATATATCTTGGGATCAAATACAATAAACATGGAAACATTTTGATAACTGTGTTTCATTTTAGAAATAGCAATAGTAAATGTTTGTAGTGAAACAGTCGGTGGTTTTGCCTCAATTCTGTTTCCAAATTAAGATGAACAGAAAGTTTAGGCCTGAATCATTAAGGGGGGGGGGTATCATGTTCTTTCAAGCATTATAAGCATTATACTGTTAAACATGTTGAGTTGTCATGTTCAATGTGGTCCATTTGTTAAAACTGAATTAGATACATGATGTAGTATTTCTGTGCTCGATGCAGTCCCCCATACAGCCTGAGGCTTCGCAAATGTACTTTCAAGTATTAAACCTCTTTACGAAAGTAGATCAAGTATTAAACCTCTTTACGAAAGTAGATCACAAGTTACTTATTGGTCCTTTGCCTGTAAAATCACACCAATGCATAATTCAGGGTTATGAACAACTCGATTCAACACTTAACATAAGATATACCAAAGCTGCACCGTGTGTTTGCATTTAATTCTTAGGTCATCGGCCTCAAAGCTCTAGACATTATATCATCAACCTGGTTTTTAAAATGCTTCATTGGCTTTTGAATTTAAATTGAACTAAGTCTTGAATTGGTGACTTTGGATCACACTTCTGATAATACACCACTGAATATTTGTTGCAAATATGTCCTACACAATAAATGATGTAAAGTACAGATAACTCGGAACTGAATATAAAAACGATATGTAAAAATTCAAGCCTTCTAAATCTTTTAAAGTGAATAGTAAATGTTGAAACAAATAGGGCCATAGTGGATACCATGTCCAACACTTGTTTGTCACGCAACACAAGTCCAGGGAGTCAGGGACTCACCTGTCCTGAGAGGAGAACGAGGAGATGGTCTAATCTCTCTGCTCCAGAGGTCATTAACTATAACAAGTTTGATAATTGTGCCCTCGAGTCTTTATTTATTTGTGATCCAAGGTGTTGGATCCCAGGCCCTGGATAGATGTTGACCATGGTATATTTGTTTTGAAATTATTCATCTGTTAATTTTAAATGATTGTCAAAACTCAATACATATGATTTCATTGAAAGACATATGTTAAGTTTTCTTCATTTAATTACTTTCAAATATTATGCTGTACATTGAAAAATAAAAATATTCTAATTCTAATTCTACTCCGTTCCGAAACACATCCCCTACCCCTCCGTCTGGGTGTCTCAATTCTCTATTGGTCAGAGAGATGGGGTAATGGGCAAGAATAGTCAAGCATAACAAAACTATGCATATACTATATATTTTATATTTTTAATTCAATGCAATATGTGAAACACAGAACAATTGTGAGTCTGATGAAATGACTGGCATCAGCTGCTCACAAACAGATGTGGTAATGCTTGATCACTATTCCTTTGAGGAAAAAGACACATTTGTAACAATATAAACATCTTAATAACAGGTCATTATGTCTTTAAACACACATATTCCCAGAGAGGCAATTTATAGTAACCACTGATGAGCTTCAAGTACCAGCAACTGAGCCCAATGGACATAGTAAAGCGGACAAGATCACCCTCAGACCGTAATGACCTCCCTAAAGAGATCCACATACTTTGTAAAAGAGTGTAATTCACAGCCAAAGTTGTTGTTGCCTTTAATATTAAAAAAGGATCATTATTTGACCTTGTATACTCTGCAATACAAAAGGTAACTTCATCATTATTGCATGATTTTAATGCAACCAAACAACGATAGTTCGAAAATAATGTTTTAATTCTCCAATTATATTTGCTTTTTTACAAATCACAATCATATATTTTATTTTTAATATATTTTAACATTTATCATAATTGTCACAGAAAAAAAAGTTCACTAAAAATCAAATTGTAAGCCAAACTAAAGGAATAGGTTAAAAACCTGAACAATGATTTTCCATGTCACCCATGTAAAATGGAATAGTCTTTTCTATTTTGTGAAGGCCTAAATCTGTTGTAGTTGCTTTTATTTTTACAAGCATACCTGCTTTTACGCAATAAACTTCTTATTGTAGCCTGTTAACATCCGAAATGTGGACTGAGGTACAGTCAAACCAATTCAGAGAATAAATATCTTCTAGTATTCAAAACACTATTGTTCATATATGTCAGTTAGGATAGCAAAATAAAGTGAAATATGGGTCCTCAAATTCGTCACACAGCATACAGGGACATTTGATGCAAATCTGGAACCAAATGAAGCATTGTTTGGTATCTAATGTGTACTTGTAAGCGGTTACGTATAATTATTTTGTAAATCAAAACCATTGAAATATCAAATGTTGTGTATGGAAAGATTCTACACAATCTTTTTATCACAAATATTGCAAAATATTTGACATGCCTTGAGATGTTGAAGGTGTCTAAATCATTTTAAGGTTGCCTGTATACGAAAGAAGGGATGCCATGCCTCGCATCACAATCTTTAGTAATGTCATGTAAAACTAGGCCTGTTAAATCATAAAAAAAATTATCAATGACCTATATGCAAGTTAACAAATTATTTGCGCATATCAGTATGTATTAACATCAGTAAGAAAAGCCAGAAATAAACATAAGAAATAATATTAAAATAACTGAACGAACATTACAAAAAGTAGCTATATAAGTCCATGTATGGTTTATTTCCATATCATTAAACTACGACTAACACAGGCCTACAATCTAGTTTACGCTGTCTTTATTCAATCTATTATATTTTAGATGATAACGTCATTTCTTTAAATGTAGTCAATTTGATGATATTCATACAAGATTTCTTGATTTACATAAAAAAATCATGTGATTTGAAAACAGTGGACAATTCTCCGGGGTTATACGCAATACTCTATACAATATTATAAAACATTAAGGGAGAACCAGTTCTTTAACACAATGATGTCTCAACTGTTATTCAGCTGATCTGAAGGTATCTTCACTTTACACATGAACTACATAACAAAATTTAAATAAGTTTGTCTGTAATATCGATGTTTATCATTATAGTAAATTAAAACATGAATATAACTTACTGCTTATGTCTACAGTGTATTTTTTACTCATCCAGGGAAGATGAAAAACACATCTGTTATGTCATCATCCGTCATACTGGAAGCTTTCTACAGTATCAGGGATCGGAAACACTTTTACTTTACAATCTTCTTCATGTTATACATGTTTGTCCTTTTTGCAAACACAGCTGTCATTGTTATCATATGTATAGACAAAGCCCTTCATAAGCCTATGCATATCTTTCTTTGTAATTTAGCTGTAAATGGCATCTATGGTGGCACGGCTTTACTGCCCTCCCTCCTCAGTACTTTAATGTCTCCTTATCACGACGTATCTTTGGCATGCTGTAAAGCTCAAACATTCTTTCTGCACACGTATGCTATTATAGAATTTACAATACTGTCAGTGATGTGCTATGATCGCTATGTGGCCGTCTGCTACCCGCTGCAGTATCACAGTATTATGACTATGACAAAAGTGTATAAACTCATTGCCCTCTCGTGGGCATATCCGTTTGGGGCATTTGCTTTGTTTTTCGTTCTGACTTTGCGGTTAAAGCTCTGTAAAAACATAATATGGAAAGTGTACTGTTCTAATTATTCTCTTGTTAAGCTGTCATGCGATGACACACACGTTGTGAATATTCTGGGATTGCTTTCTGTTGTCGTATATGCTTTTCCTCAGCTTGCAATGACGTTGTATTCATATGGACATATTTTGAAAATTTGTTTTACTGCCACTAAAACATCTAAAATAAAAGCACTTAAGACGTGCACTCCACACCTCCTCGCCATTCTCAATTATAGTGTGGGGTGTTTTTTTGAAATTGTACAAAGTCGCTTTGACACAAGTTTTTTGCCCGTTGAAACGCAAATATTTATGTCACTTTATTTCTTGATAACTCCTCCTGTTTTGAACCCCATCATTTATGGACTCAGTGTTCATGCCTTAAGATCCAATATTTCTAGAATGATTCACCCGAAAAATAAGTTACTACCCTTAAAGCAATAATTTTGTACATGCATACTGATCATATGTTAGATTTTGTAAATACGAGTCATAAAGAAAAGCATGCTTCTCAAAGATGCTGTCAGGCTTTTACTTGGCCTTGTATTTTCTTAATAGTGTTTTGCAATGCCAGGAACAATTGTTTAGTCTGTGTCTTGACTGCTTCTATTATTATCTAACCGACCTGAAAGAAAACCATAATGCTCTTTTTAATTTTTTGTAACACTTTACAATAAGGTTTTCATAATGGTATTTGTAAAAATTTGTAAATGCATTAGCTAACATGAGCTCATAATGAACGGTATAATTGTTCAGCATTTATTTAGTATCATAATTATATTAACATGTATAAGTGAATACTTTATAAGTACATTTATAATAATAAATGTATAATATAAGTTCATGCTGAAATAACATTAATCAAGATTAATAAATGCTGCATGTGTATTTTTTGTTAGTTAATGTTAGTGAACGCATTTACTAATTGTAAACAAATGGATATTGTAAAGTATTACAAATCTTTCGGGCTTCTTCATGAATACACTGATTATTGAGCCTTTTGCAATATCAAAACAAGCATATTGTGTACCTGTATATGTTGTTACTGTTAAAAATTATAATACTGTAAACTACACTTAAATACAACTTTGAATACTGCTTATTGTTATTTAAAACATCACATGTGTAACGACATTTTGAATAGGACTTTAAACTACGTAAAATAAAGTCAAAAGAAATAAATAAACCTATATAAACCTATATATAAGTGACAGCAGTATTCTTTCAAAATGAAATGTGCATAACATTACTGTAACAGCAGATGGCATCAAAGACAAACAAAACACAACCTGTCATTATATACCAACACTCTTGACCATTCAAATCTATATGGATCTCTTTCCTTTGCAGAACAAACCACATCTGTATTTAAAAATCTTCCTAAAGCGTCTCAGGGTGAGACCTTATAGAACTCTGCTTGATAAAATGACATGAGATCATTTCTGTAGATGTTTAAAAGTGAATACACTGAAGATGATATAAAAATATAAGGAGAATTATTTGTACTCCATTACTTTAAGTGTATAACATAATTCCCACAGTTCCCCTTGATATATTTCCTAATTTTGATAAGTTCATTATAATTCTAATGTGAATGCATAATGGCATGTGGTGTAGAGACTTGCAGGATTTTTGTAACATTTGTTCAGCTTCATATGTATTTATTTGAAAAAGAATCATTTATAAAAATAAATCACAAATGTGTGATTTACATAACACCGAAGCTCCCTTCATTCTGAAATGTTTCATTGTAACTATGTAAAGGCCAATTGAGCTTTATTGCTTAAGTTGTACAACAAACCTCATGATATAGTTTTATTGGTGTTACTTATAGTTCCGAAATAAACCCATACTCTCGAAATAAAACCCATACTCTCTGAATAAAACCCATACTCTCTGAATAAAACCCATACTCTCTGAATAAAACCCATACTCTCTGAATAAAACCCATATTCTCGAAACTAAACCAATACTCTCGAAACAAAACCCATACTCTGAAAATAAAACCATACTCTCAACATAAACCCTTACTCTCAAAATAAAACCAATACTCTCGAAATAAACCCATACTCTGAAAATAAATCCATACTCTCAACATAAACCCATACTCTGAAAATAAATCCATACTCTCAACATAAACCCATACTCTGAAAATAAATCCATACTCTCAACATAAACCCATGCTCTCGAAATAAACCCATACACTCAAAATAAAACCTTACTCTCAACATAAACCCATACTCTCTAAATAAAACCATACACTCAAAATAAAACCCATACTCTCAACATAAACCCATACTCTCTAAATAAAACCATACACTCAAAATAAAACCTTACTCTCAACATAAACCCATACTCTCTAAATAAAACCATACTCTCAAAATAAAACCCATACTCTCAACATAAACCCATACACTCTAAATAAAACCATACTCTTAACATAAAACCCTGCTCTCAACATAAAACCATACTCTCAAAATAAAACCTTACTCTCAACATAAACCCATACTCTCTAAATAAAACCATACTCTCAAAATAAAACCTTACTCTCAACATAAACCCATACTCTCTAAATAAAACCATACTCTCAAAATAAAACCTTACTCTCAACATAAACCCATACTCTCTAAATAAAACAATACTCTCAAAATAAAACCCATACTCTCAACATAAAACCATACTCTCTAAATAAAACAATACTCTCAAAATAAAACCCATACTCTCAACATAAAACCATACTCTCAAAATAAAACCTTACTCTCAAAATAAAACCTTACTCTCAACATAAACCCATACTCTCTAAATAAAACCTTACTCTCAACATAAACCCATACTCTCTAAATAAAACCCATACTCTCAACATAAACCCATACTCTCAACATAAACCCATACTCTCTAAATAAAACCCATACTCTCAACATAAACCCATACTCTCAACATAAACCCATACTCTCTAAATAAAACCCATACTCTCAACATAAACCCATACTCTCAACATAAACCCATACTCTCAACATAAACCCATACTCTCAACATAAACACATACTCTCAACATAAACCCATACTCTCAACATAAACACATACTCTCAACATAAACCCATACTCTCAACATAAACCCATACTCTCAACATAAACCCATACTCTCAACATAAACCCATACTCTCTAAATAAAACCCATACTCTCAACATAAACCCATACACTCAACATAAACCCATACTCTCTAAATAAAACCCATACTCTCAACATAAACCCATACTCTCAAATAAAACCATACACTCAACATAAACCCATACTCTCAACATAAAACCATACTCTTTAAATAAAACCAAACTCTCTAAATAAAACCATACTCTTTAAATAAAACCATACTCTCTAAATAAAACCATACTCTCACCATAAACCCAAACTCTCAACATAAAACCATACTCTTTAAATAAAACCAAACTCTCTAAATAAAACCAAACTCTCTAAATAAAACCAAACTCTCTAAATAAAACCATACTCTCAACATAAACCCAAACTCTCAACATAAACCCATACTCTCTAAATAAAACCAAACTCTCTAAATAAAACCAAACTCTCTAAATAAAACCATAGTCCCAAAATAAAACCTTACTCTCAACATAAAACCATATCTTCAACATAAAACCTTACTCTCAAAATTAAACCCATACTCTCAACATGAAACCATATCTTCAACATAAAACCTTACTCTCAACATGAAACCATATCTTCAACATAAAACCTTACTCTCAACATAAAACCATATCTTCAACATAAAACCTTACTCTCAAAATTAAACCCATACTCTCAAAATTAAACCCATACTCTCAAAATTAAACCCATACTCTCAACATGAAACCATATCTTCAACATAAAACCTTACTCTCAACATGAAACCATATCTTCAACATAAAACCTTACTCTCAACATAAAACCATATCTTCAACATAAAACCTTACTCTCAAAATTAAACCCTTACTCTCAAAATAAACCCATACTCCCAAAATAAACCCATACTCCCAAAATAAACCCATACTCTCAAATAAACCCATACTCTCAAATAAAACCATACTCTCAAAATAAAAACATACTCTCGACATAAACCCATACTCTTTAAATAAAACCAAACTCTCTAAATAAAACCATACTCTTTAAATAAAACCATACTCTCTAAATAAAACCATACTCTCACCATAAACCCATACTCTTTAAATAAAACCAAACTCTCTAAATAAAACCATACTCTTTAAATAAAACCATACTCTCAACATAAACCCATACTCTTTAAATAAAACCATACTCTCAACATAAACCCATACTCTTTAAATAAAACCATACTCTCAACATAAACCCATACTCTCTAAATAAAACCAAACTCTCTAAATAAAACCATACTCTTTAAATAAAACCATACTCTCTAAATAAAACCATACTCTCACCATAAACCCATACTCTTTAAATAAAACCAAACTCTCTAAATAAAACCATACTCTTTAAATAAAACCATACTCTCTAAATAAAACCATACTCTCACCATAAACCCATACTCTTTAAATAAAACCATACTCTCAACATAAACCCATACTCTCTAAATAAAACCAAACTCTCTAAATAAAACCATACTCTTTAAATAAAACCATACTCTCTAAATAAAACCATACTCTCAACATAAACCCATACTCTCTAAATAAAACCAAACTCTCTAAATAAAACCATACTCTTTAAATAAAACCATACTCTCTAAATAAAACCATACTCTCACCATAAACCCATACTCTTTAAATAAAACCAAACTCTCTAAATAAAACCATACTCTTTAAATAAAACCATACTCTCAACATAAACCCATACTCTTTAAATAAAACCATACTCTCAACATAAACCCATACTCTTTAAATAAAACCAAACTCTCAACATAAACCCATACTCTCTAAATAAAACCAAAATCTCTAAATAAAACCAAACTCTCTAAATAAAACCATAGTCCCAAAATAAAACCTTACTCTCAACATAAAACCATATCTTCAACATAAAACCTTACTCTCAAAATTAAACCCATACTCTCAACATAAAACCTTACTCTCAACATAAAACCTTACTCTCAAAATTAAACCCATACTCTCAAATAAAACCATACTCTCAAAATAAAAACATACTCTCAAAATAAACCCATACTCTCAACATAAACCCATACTCTCAACATAAAACCTTACTCTCAAAATTAAACCCATACTCTCAAATAAAACCATACTCTCAAAATAAAAACATACTCTCAAAATAAACCCATACTCTCAACATAAACCCATACTCTCAACATAAAACCTTACTCTCAAAATTAAACCATACTCTCAAAATAAACCCATACTCTCAAATAAAACCATACTCTCAAAATAAAAACATACTCTCAAAATAAACCCATACTCTCAACATAAACCCATACTCTCAACATAAAACCTTACTCTCAAAATTAAACCCATACTCTCAAATAAAACCATGCTCTCAAAATAAAAACATACTCTCAAAATAAACCCATACTCTCAACATAAACCCATACTCTCAACATAAAACCTTACTCTCAAAATTAAACCATACTCTCAAAATAAACCCATACTCTCAAATAAACCCATACTCTCAACATAAACCCATACTCTCAAAATAAACCCATACTCTCAAAATAAACCCATACTCTCAAAATAAACCCATACTCTCAAAATAAACCCATACTCTCAAAATAAACCCATACTCTCAACATAAACCCATACTCTCAACATAAACCCATACTCTCAACATAAACCCATACTCTCAACATAAACCCATACTCTCAACATAAACCCATACTCTCAAAATAAACCCATACTCTCAACATAAACCCATACTCTCAACATAAACCCATACTCTCAAAATAAACCCATACTTCCATTGTTCATGTTTGTAAAAGTAAAGTCTGTCATGTAAGCATGACTCTGCACTTTAATTCTTGTATGGGGAGAGGTGGAGTCCCGTCCTGTGTAGATGCGGAACAAATCCACAAACTATATATTAAAAAGAGTCATTTATAAAATAAATTACAAGTATTTGATTAACATAACATCAAAGCTCCATTATTCTGAAATGTTTCATTGTTACAATGTAAAGGCCAACTGAGCTTTATTCCTTAATTTGAACAACAAACCCAATGATAAACCCATACTCTCGAAATAAACCCATACTCTCAACATAAACCCATACTCTCGAAATAAACCCATACTCTCAACATAAACCCATATTCTCAACATAAACCCATACTCTCGAAATAAACCCATACTCTCGAAATAAACCCATACTCTAAACATAAACCCATACTCTCAACATAAACCCAAACTCTCAACATAAACCCATATTCTCTACATAAACCCATACTCTCAACATAAACCCATACTCTCAACATAAACCCATACTCTCAACATAAACCCATACTCTCAACATAAACCCATACTCTCAACATAAACCCATACTCTCTACATAAACCCATACTCTCTACATAAACCCATACTCTCAACATAAACCCATACTCTCAACATAAACCCATACTCTCAACATAAACCCATACTCTCTACATAAACCCATACTCTCAACATAAACCCATACTCTCAACATAAACCCATACTCTCAACATAAACCCATACTCTCTAAATAAAACCATACTCTCAACATAAAACCATACTCTCAACATAAACCCATGTTCTCTACATAAACCCATGTTCTCTACATAAACCCATGTTCTCTACATAAACCCATACTCTCAACATAAACCCATACTCTCAACATAAACCCATACTCTCAACATAAACCCATACTCTCTAAATAAAACCCATACTCTCAACATAAACCCATACTCTCTACATAAACCCATACTCTCAACATAAACCCATACTCTCAACATAAACCCATACTCTCAACATAAACCCATACTCTCAACATAAACCCATGTTCTCTACATAAACCCATGTTCTCTACATAAACCCATACTCTAAACATAAACCCATGTTCTCTACATAAACCCATGTTCTCTACATAAACCCATACTCTAAACATAAACCCATGTTCTCTACATAAACCCATACTCTCAACATAAACCCATACTCTCAACATAAACCCATACTCTCAACATAAACCCATACTCTCAACATAAACCCATACTCTCAACATAAACCCATACTCTCAGCTGGGCGAACAAGGACGGGAAGAAAAAAGATCCCGAATTATTTCAAACGGTTTCAGATGGACTCAGACGACTTTACAAGACTAAACTATTCCCATTGGAAGACATGTACCGCTTCCGTGACTTTCACTCTCCGGCTCTGGAGGACGCCGATTTCGACAACAAGCCCATGATCCTGTTAGTGGGTCAATATTCCACGGGAAAAAACACTTTTATTCGGCATCTCATGGAGCAGGATTTCCCTGGAATGCGCATAGGCCCGGAACCGACCATCGATTCATTCTTTGCGGTGATGCACGGGGACCGAGAGGGGCTCATTCCGGGCAACGCTCTGGTGGTTGACCCCTAGAAACCTTTCAGAAAACTTAATACCTTTGGGAACGCCTTTTTAAACAGGTCAGTTACATCAGTTAGTTATATTTTAATTATTAGTTAATTAATTACTTAATTAATTGATTAATTAGGGATGCACCGATATTGACATTTGGGCCGATGACTCTTTCACACAACTGTTTTTAATTTAAAACTTCAGAAAAGTTTAGTTGCTACATAGTTTGCATCAAATCTAATTCTTGACAATTATGAAACAAAGTAATTTATCGGCTTAAAGATATCGGCCTAATTTTATTATTAACAATAATACTAAAAATTATTATTTCACTAGGAGTACCTTCTTTTCTAACCTACTCACTCTATCAAAAAAATAAATAAATAAATAAATAAAATAAAACAATTTATATATATACTTTTTGTAACTTCTCTCTCTGTGTAACTTGGTAGCATTGTTGTAGCACTTGTTCACCTATTGTTGTATCGGCTATTTACTGCTTCATTGTCTCCTCGACTATTGTAAGTCGCTTTGGATAAAAGCGTCTGCTAAATGACTAAATGTAAATGTAAATGTAAGTCGCTTTGGATAAAAGCGTCTGCTAAATGACTAAATGTAAATGTAAGTCGCTTTGGATAAAAGCGTCTGCTAAATGACTAAATGTAAATGTAAATGTAAGTCGCTTTGGATAAAAGCGTCTGCTAAATGACTAAATGTAAATGTAAATGTAAGTCGCTTTGGATAAAAGCGTCTGCTAAATGACTAAATGTAAATGTAAATGTAAGTGGCTTTGGATAAAAGCGTCTGCTAAATGACTAAATGTAAACGTAAATGTAAGTCGCTTTGGATAAAAGCGTCTGCTAAATGACTAAATGTAAATGTAAGTCGCTTTGGATAAAAGCGTCTGCTAAATGACTAAATGTAAATGTAAATGTAAGTCTCTTTGGATAAAAGCGTCTGCTAAATGACTAAATGTAAACGTAAATGTAAGTCGCTTTGGATAAAAGCGTCTGCTAAATGACTAAATGTAAATGTAAATGTGAGTCGCTTTGGATAAAAGCGTCTGCTAAATGACTAAATGTAAATGTAAATGTAAGTCTCTTTGGATAAAAGCGTCTGCTAAATGACTAAATGTAAACGTAAATGTAAGTCGCTTTGGATAAAAGCGTCTGCTAAATGACTAAATGTAAATGTAAATGTGAGTCGCTTTGGATAAAAGCGTCTGCTAAATGACTAAATGTAAATGTAAATGTAAGTCGCTTTGGATAAAAGCGTCTGCTAAATGACTAAATGTAAATGTAAGTCTCTTTGGATAAAAGCGTCTGCTAAATGACTAAATGTAAACGTAAATGTAAGTCGCTTTGGATAAAAGCGTCTGCTAAATGACTAAATGTAAATGTAAATGTGAGTCGCTTTGGATAAAAGCGTCTGCTAAATGACTAAATGTAAATGTAAATGTGAGTCGCTTTGGATAAAAGCGTCTGCTAAATGACTAAATGTAAATGTAAATGTAAGTCGCTTTGGATAAAAGCGTCTGCTAAATGACTAAATGTAAATGTAAGTCTCTTTGGATAAAAGCGTCTGCTAAATGACTAAATGTAAACGTAAATGTAAGTCGCTTTGGATAAAAGCGTCTGCTAAATGACTAAATGTAAATATAAATGTAAGTCGCTTTGGATAAAAGCGTCTGCTAAATGACTAAATGTAAATGACTAAATGTAAATGACTAAATGTAAATGTAAATGTAAGTCGCTTTGGATAAAAGCGTCTGCTAAATGACTAAATGTAAATGACTAAATGTAAATGTAAGCCCATACTTCTGTATGTGTGTAAAAGTAAAGTCTGTGTGGTGTAAGCATGACTCTGCACTTTAGTTCTGGTTTGGGGAGGTGGAGTCCCGTCCTGTGCAGAAGAGGAACACAGAGCAGACACATCTGCACCCGGCTGCACGTCACACACCGACCCAAACCTCCGAAATGTCGAAGAAAGTCGCAGTGGTGACGGGGGCGAACAAAGGCATCGGATTGGCCGTTGTGAGAGGTTTGTGTCGGGCGGGTTTCGCGGGAGATGTTCTGCTCACCGCCCGCAACGACAAACTGGGACAGGAAGCCGTTTCGGCAGTAACATCTGAAGGATTTAAGAATGTTGTTTTCCACAAACTCGACATCTGCGACCAGGGAAGCTGTGCCAATCTGCGCAGGTTCCTGGAGGAGAACTACGGCGGCCTGGACGTGCTGATCAATAACGCGGGAATGGCTTTCAAACGTGAGTTATCTACTGTACACTTCAAAAGGTTTTATTTTTTACACATTAAAATCAACACATCATGATTATGAATGAAAATAATGTTTGAACTAAAAAAAAAAAAAATAAAAAAAAAAAGAAATAATGTTTGAACTAAAAAAAAAATTTGAAATAATTTTTGAATTGATCAAAAATAAAAAAATGTATTTTTAATATTTTTTTAAATATTTAGATTTGAAATAGAATTTAAATAAATGTGTTCTTGATATTTTATCCAGCATCTTCTTTATCCAGATTTTAAATGATTCCCTGCCAATCTGTGCTCTTATTATGTAATGGGGCCGATAAAGTGTCACACAATCATATATATTTGCAAAATAATATTTATATAGTTTACAAAGTGTGTATGGTGTATTCATAACCCCGTTGATAATTGTATTTGCAGAGGCGGCTACAGAGCCCTTCGGAGAGCAGGCCGAGGTCACCATGCGTACCAACTTCTGGGGAACCCTGTGGGTGTGCCATGCCCTCCTGCCCATCCTCCGTGCCAATGCTCGGGTGGTCAACGTGTCAAGCTTTGTAAGCAAGAGATCACTTGACCAGTGCAGCCCTGAATTGCAGGCAAAGTAAGTACAAGACCGTTTATTGTATGTCGGCTGTCGTGATTTACAGAAGAGATCGAGCGTTTGTTTTTGCCGGGTAGATTCAGAAGCGCAGACATTTCCGAGGAGGAGCTGTGCCTGTTGATGGGCGAGTTTGTTACTGCCGCACAGAAGGGAGACCATCAGGCGAAGGGCTGGGCAAACAGCGCCTATGGCACCACCAAGGTACACACACCCGGTCGTTAACATGTTATCTAATAAACGGTCACAAAGGTTCAAGCGACGTCTCGAAGATTGTGAATGAATATCTGCTGAGCTTTGTAAAGAATACTTATTGTATTTTGTAGATCGGGGTGACTGTGCTGTCGAGGATCCAGGCACGAGTTCTCACCGAGACGAGGCCCGGAGACGGTATTCTGCTGAATGCCTGCTGTCCCGGATGGGTGCGGACGGACATGGCCGGCCCAAAAGCTCCCAAGAGTCCTGAAGAAGGAGCGGAGACTCCTGTGTATCTGGCCACGCTGCCTGTTGGTGCCAAGGAGCCTCATGGACAGATAGTTTGGGACAAGACTGTACAGGAATGGTAGAAAGGCCCTATCGTCAATCATTCCAAAACACATCATGATTTCTGTTTTTGTAATGGTTTCATGTAACTTGGTTTAAAAAACAGTATATAAAACGATCTTCATACTGTATTATGTGTTTTATATTCTCTATTTTTGTTTCTCTTTTGTGTGGGTGTAATTGTGCAGTTGATTATGAAATCGTTTAGTTGGATGACATGAATCTTTATGAGCTTATTTAAGCCCTTATATCAAGCATGTGTGATAAAAAGAGAATGGTTTGTAAACTTTAGTGACTTCAAACTTTCACTGGACTTTCAAACCTATCTGAACTTTATCCAAATGCAAAGGTGTTGCCGGGCTATATACGCACATTTAATCATATATTTAAGATATAATATTGTAATATATCATGCATTTTTTTACCCACTTCAAAGTTTTATTTTACAGCCTGATTGCGTTGACCTTCTGTTTGCCCAGAGATTTTTATCATAGGATACTTTTGACACATATATTGACCGCTTTGCCCTCCCACGCGTACTTCACCTCACAACAACTGATAAACATAATCACATTTATTATCCGTTTTCAGAAAACAGTACTTTTTAAAAGACCTTTTACGCCTGGTTTCGTTTAACAACAAAATAGAGTAATTGCAATGTAGAAAACCCCACATCCGTTTTAAAAGAAATACTCAAACCAGAAAGGAAAATTCTGTCGTGAATTGTTCCGAATCTGTATACATTTCTCTGTTCTGTTGTACACGACAAAGTATATTTAGAAAAATGTTTGCCGCTAAGATTTCTGGGGAACCATTGACCGTCATACTGAAATAAATAGAACAGTAGTTAAAGTCTCAATGTCTGTATAATGGCCTAAATTCTTTACAGTTTTTACAGAACCACAACGATACAGTAATATATGATATTCAAGGGTGCCCTAAACATCTCAGTTGATAACATTCTTTGAAATATCTTTTATTGTGGGGTAAAAGTTCACTTCTGCATGGGTTATCCGACCATTGTCAAAAAATGACACTTTAATACAGCAGCATTGCAACACAACTGCCTATTAACAAAAATAATTTGGAGGTCATTTTGCAAGGGAAACTATATTTAAGAAACGAATAGAACAAATAATATGACTATATAATATATCATTTTTAACCTGAGTTGTGCTATACCATAACTATTCCACCAGAGGTCAGCATTGGACTGACATAAAAAACTAAAAAACCTTATATATTTTGACATTTGTGTCATCACAATTTTAAAGCAGTATTTTCCTAAAGGACAAGTTCATTGAAATCATGTATTTGTCATGCATTTTATAAATGCATTCTTACTGTAAAGGAATGGCTTTATATTCAAAGCTGAAGGTCATTTTCTAAACAATTATTCCTAAAGAAAATGAAGTGCACTTGAAGATTATTTTTTATAAGTATACTAAAGTAAAGGTGAAGTATATGTAAAAGAATCCTTAATTGAGTAAGATAAATAATATCAATATACTTGTAGTGTATGTTAGTGTACGAATAGCCTTTGGGACTAAATTGGCCCACTTTCTAGTTCATAAAAGTATACTTTCCTATTTTAGGTTTAAAATAAGAACACCGATAGAACACTTCAATAAACTTCTATTTCTTAAGGGTGCAATGAATATTCATTTATTGTTTTTTATAGATTATGTTTTTGTACATCATATGACATTATTTAAAGTTGTAATGTAGTTCAAATTAAATAAAGCTTCATTTAATTGTAATGTACATTCATTTGATTCATTTAAATCTTAACAAATAAATTAATTATACATTTTATTTACCACTAGTATGCTCATAAAAGTAAACAATTATGCATTAATCCAGCAGACCATTAACAAACATCTACTGTGACTATTTAATCCACTTCCTGAAAACAGAACAACTAAATTTAGACAAAACTGCCCATATAGTTTTATATGGGCAGTTTTTATATAGCCCATAGTGCCTCAAAACATTTCATACGTTCTTCCAAATATCTTTCTTTGTTAAAAATTAAATTAAAAATTAAAATTGTAATTCTTAAAATTGGGAACTCCTTCAGCACAAGTTACTTATGACAAAATTCTCATATTTGGCCTTTCCTATAAGAAGAAACATTATTCCTAAAACATATCTGGAATTAAGATTTAGTCGTTTAACTATGCAAATGCATTATATATTACCTTAATAAAAGGGGCAGTGTTGATCTCAGATTACAGACATAAAAGTTTAAAAGGACAGGAATATATTTCACTATATACATTCTGTACAATAAAAAATGTAAAAAACAGACTTTTATTTGGCACCTTTATTTAAGACAGTAGATGCTTTATCATATCTTGTATAAAATATTTGTGGTTTAAAAATGATTTGAATACATATGAATACAGTACGGCAGAGTCCAGCAGAAAACTGCGAGTTAACTCACTTAAGATAATCCTCCCATCAGGACCACATCATCCAATCAGCAACACTTGCAGGTCTTCACAATCATATTTGACAACTGTTCTACCTGAGAAGATACATTTTTGATTAAACAACTTTGGATTTGACAAAAATGAATAAATTCCCTGACATTGTAAAGCTTTGAAAGCAGACTGATAACTTGTAAATACCTTATGCTGTCTTCCCACATAGTACAGAATGGGCAGCGGATCAAGAACTTGTGGTACACAGCAGGGTTGGGCAGAGGCACCGGGGTTATGATGTTTATAAAGTGCAAGTACCTTAGCAAAAATATAAGATAAAATTACAGAAAATTCTTTTTCTATAATGAAATGCAGAGTAAAGAGGCAATGGTCCGTCCTGACGTCTACCTGTGAGTACTTATTTTCTGAATTCCAGAAGTAAGAGCAAGAGCCAGTGCAATAGTTGGCATAGTAACCCGAGGGCTTGTGTATCCACTTCCATCCCAGATCTTTGCGAAAGTCGATATAGAGACTTCTCACACAGCAACCATCTGACTTTCTGCATTCGACATAAAAATGACACATTTGTGACACTTCCATGTGAGGCATGAAGAAATAATTTCAAAGACATTTTAAAGCTTTTCTGATTTTTTCTTTTTTTCTTTTTTTTATTCTATTTTTTATTTATATTTATTTACTTTGCGTGTTTATTTGCCAAAAATAGAAACAAGTTAAAATAACAGAAAATATCTTTTTCAGACCATAAATGGTGCAAATAAAACAAGTTTATATTGACGTTTTACAACTGTACAGTTTGTAAATGTAAAAGGTACAAAATATTTTACAGTGACAATTTTTTCACAGCTTTATGTGTTTTGTCTTTTAGCACCTGACATATATACTGAGGATTACATAATGTTAAGCACTGTTAAGTAACTTAAAAAAACATTAAATGAACCCAATAACTTCTTATTTTAAGCAAAATCATCAAAATAAATTCATAATTTTTTACTCATAATTGCCATATAATTTCACCTCCAATGATTTAAGTTAAATTAATGAATCTAATCTGGTAACTGTTTATGGATGTAACAACAAATACAATTTAAAAAAACAGGTTGGTTTCTAACTTATTTTAAATATAATTTTAAAGAAATCACATTTGTATTAATGCCTTATAGCTTATGAACCATTAAATATCTCCATAACTTATCAACAGGTTATCCAAGCATAGCCATTATAAAAGTCAATTAAATAATTTAAAGATTTATTTTCTACTAAATTATTTATAACTTTATAAATTATTTAAAATGTCTTACTCAGAGCAAACTCCATCTGCTTCGGCTTGCCGCTTGGCACGAGATTTCGAATGACCGTGGCGATCAGCAGGAAGTGACATCACTAGAATGTGAGGCCTTAACAGTGCCGTAAACGTTGCTGTATCAACTCTTTCTTTGGACAGAGCTACATTCAGAAATAACAATATTAGCCTGTAAAATGATCTAGATTTGTTATATTAATCTTAGATGTTTTATCACTAACCTGTTACTGTGAAGTCAAAGTCTGCGGGAGGTTTATTACAATCGCAGTGTGGCTTCAGCTGAAATCCTTGTTTCTTTTCTAGGATTTAAATATTATAAACTGATTTATAGTTCTTACATTGACAATGTTGCATATTCTGTTTTCTTTCATAAGAAATTGCTTAAAATCTCCTAAATGTGCAGAAGCATCATTTCTTTATACATGTGAATCGGTATATGCGAATCCATCAAAACCTTTGGAATAGCACAACTGGAGAAGAATCCAAAATAAATTAACTATATGTTATGTTTAGGACATTTTTTAAGGTATTATTAAATGATTAAATGTTATTTATTTTTAATATTAGTGTGTATGTAATAATTTAATTTAATTTAATATTTTAGAATTATTGTTTTAAAATAAAACCTAGCTTTAAAGTATAACGAGAGGAATTAATGTGTTGGCAATTTTGTATTTTTGTCTACAAATCGTCACCGTAGAATTATAAAGTTCAACATTTCTCACCTGACCTCTGCAGCCAGCCCTTTACGATCTGGGTCACATCAAATGACACTCGCTTTCTTTCCAGGGCTTTGGTAATAAAGCGTGAATCCACATAACGGGTCTTGTTCTCTATGACCTGGTGCAGCTCCAGTCTTTGCTCTGATCCAGTTGCTATATTTATTTGTTTAAGCTGCAGACGGAGTTCTGCCTGGTGAATGATGCGATCCAAACCCAATGTGCGATTCATCTCTGTGATGTTGAACCAGAGGTATCTGGCTGGGTTGTTGTCCACTTGTTGAGAGACAGATTTATGAGCAAAATCGGTTAGGATTAGAAGTAGGCAGGTGTGTGTGTTAATGTCATTTCAAACATGTGGCTTCTGCAGAACACGAAAGATGATAGTTTGAAGAATGCTGGGAAACATTGGTTCCCTGTGTTCCCATGTTTTAAACATCATGTGAGATGATTACTGCATGCTATGTCATGTTTGCCCAAAAGTTTTACATTAAACAGAACATTTGTGCTAAACGAAGATGCACATTGAAATAAAAAAGTACATTAAATTGTGTCACATATATACTGCAGTATTAACCTTAACTGAACTACTTAGTTTTGTTAAAAATAAAACAACTGTCTGATTTATTATTAGTATAGTAAAAAAAAAATTTTATATAAAAATTAATAAGCTAATCTTGTGAAACCTATTTTAATAGTCAATGTATAAAAGGAAAGAGTATTTGCATCTTATACAACAGATGTTCCTTAGTCACCTGATTTGTGTTTTGGGGCTATGCAGAATAAAAGTTTATGGTAAAATATGTTTGTAAATATATTTATTTAAAAAAATATTATTTTTTTTTATAAACACAAACATGTTGTTTATTAAGAGAAAAATAATTTTAAATAATGTAAATTTATTTGTTGGTGAAAATGTAAAATCACATACAAATATTTTATGAATAAATATGTACAGTACTGGTCAAAAGTTAAGGTTCTAATGCTCATTATTTATTTCTATTTCCCCACATTTAAGAATACCAGTGAATCCATCAAAGCCTTTGGAATAGCACAACTGGAGAAGAATCCAAAATAAATTAACTATAAGTTGTGTTTAGGACATTTTTTAAGGTATTATTAAATTATTAAATGTTATTTATTTTTAATATTAGTGTGTATGTTATTATTTAATTTAATTTAATATTTTAGAATTATTGTTTTAAAATAAAGCCTAGCTTTAAAGTATAACGAGAGGAATTCATGTGTTGGCAATTTTGTATTTTTGTCTACAAATCGTCACCGTAGAATTATAAAGTTCAACCTGCTTTCTGAATAGCTTTCAGAAGTTGAAATTGAAAATTTTTGCGTTTCATATAACAGAAATGATATAAGGAAATAATCTATTTCACATATCAAAAAGGTAGAGATCCTTAAAGTGAAGTGACATTCAGCCAAGTATGGTGACTCATTCTCAGAATTCTTGTTCTGGATTTAACCCATCCAAAGTTTACACAAACAGTAGTGAACACACACAGTAGTGAACACACACAGTAGTGAACACACACAGTAGTGAACACACACAGTAGTGAACACACAACCGGAGCAGTGGGCAGACATTTATGCTGGGGCGCCCGGGTTCGATGTCTTGCTCAAGGTCATCTGAGTCATGGTGTTGCCGGCCCAAGACTTGAACCCACAACCTTAGGGTCAGGAGTCAAACTCTCTAACCAGTAGGCCATGACTTCCCCATAAACCATGACTTCTCTTCAAAATGTACAACACCAACCTTTTTTAATTTTGTATAAATATGAAAAAGTTCCTCAAAACCTAAAAGAAAGTCCAAACAAGTGACTGTAGATTGAGATGCTCTTCTTGAGGAACAGTCAACCTTGAGGTTTCTTTCATACATTGTGTTGTGTTGCACTGTGTCCTCTGATTTCCTCTATCAATAAGAAAGCCGAACCTGATTGGTCCCCTTGTGCACATTCCAAATGCTGATCGGCTGGCCAATAGAACCTAAGAACTAAATTTTGTAGACAGAACCTTTTTCGTGTTCTTAAAAAAGGTGAACAACCATTGCATGATGCCCATCAGTTGTCAAAGAATAAGAATGTGTGAATAACAAAATGTTGATTAAAATTTCAGATCGAACCGTATAACTCTAAGGTGACGAAATGTCATTTGAAACATTAACCATCAGAATAAAATATCTGACTATTTAAAGAAACATTTTAGATTTTTAACATTGACCTTTGCTATAGGTGTATTCTGTATTAATGTGATTAATCGCGATTATATTTGACAGTTTCTTGTAAATACGCGTGTAATTATTTGAGCGGCTAAATATAAAAAAAGAAGATCATGAGATGACAAATGTGGAAAATGATATGTGGCGGAAATAGGCCACCAATGGAGATCCACTGTGGTACTTTTCCAAGTCCGTTTGGGAAAACCAACGACATAAAATCACCCCATAGACCAAACAAACGCTTGTGGAGATATCCAAAAACGGAAATGGGATTCCAAAACAACTGAAGAACATTTCCAGCGATATCAAAACCAGATTTGCCAAAATCCACCACATGAGTCACACACGAAGAAGTCTTTCTTCCTGTTTTGATTCAGATGATCTGAACACACCCTCAAGTCTCCGAGGACACCGTCACAGGGTTTCAGATGTACCATCTGAACATGATCCGAATTAACAAGAGCAATAACAGATTTTTAAGGGCTACTCACTCTGTTCCATGTGAAACTTGTGAACTTCTTTGGCGTAGTATTCCTCCTCCACCCTTTCTTCTGTAGGTACAGGTTCAGGTGCCACGGTCCTCTCTTCACTTAACTCCACCGTGCTGTTATAGACTGACACAAGCTCCACAGGGATGTTTTCATATTTCTCTTCTTCGTCCACTTCTGGTTCCTTGGGCAATCGTAGCTTGCTGAGAATCTGTCCGCGGATCGCTTCGATGCGCTTTCTCTTTATCAGTTCCAAATCCAGAGGGCTGCAAGTGGACAAGGCCCGGCCATAACGCACCGATCCCAGCATGCACTGCAGAACCAGTAACAACGTCTCCGTTTTCATGGTCTTTGAGCGTAGCACGGAAGGATCCTTTATAGAGAATACTTGAAGAATAGAAAATGTGTTCGTAGGCGTGATCCTCGCTTCACGTTGGCATTGCAGATACGTCCAAACCCAAGAGCCCGAATCAGAACCAAGAGCCCGAATCAGAACCAAAACATCCCTGAGACGCTGCACTCCATGTAGGTGACGGCCCGAATCTGAATGGATGTAAAAACAGAAAACTTACCAATGAAGTCCGTCAAACCGGTACACCATGAACTTGACGAAAGGTCATGCTTCGTTTACAGTGTATTATTACCATTCGATGTCTTTCATAATGTCTTGATTAAATCTCATCTGAGGTTCAAAGTAATGGGGATTTTTGTGTGTTCTCCCTTTGTTCCATAAACTCATCGTGTGCTTTCAAACATAAGAATGACTTAAGAGGAAAAGGAAGCAGCACAGTTTAAGCAAATGATACAGCACTTCCTCTGCAGTTTCCCCTACATATTTAACCCATACAGCCCATAATATGCGAGCCAGTTTACGGTTCTTACTTATTGTCACTTTAGATTTATAAAGTTCAATCTGCAGTTTTCAGATTTTGAGCTTTGAAATTATTGCAGTTTACTTTGTAGATCATTGTGTTCTGAAAGGCACAAAATGTACACATAAAAAGGATATAATGTAAGTAAGTCACATGAGTATAATATGCGATTAACACAATTTTGTTAATTGTAAAATACCAATTGGTGACTATATATCTATTTATCAAGATTACACATGTCGGGCATTTATTTTTTTAATTTGCACAAATAAAAACAGAAAAATGTTAAACGATGTCAAAGTACAAGTTCATTCATCATTTGAGTGGTTTCAAATCTATATACATTTCTTTGTTCTGATAAACATTGGGAAATATGTTTGGAAGAACGCTTAACCAAACATTCCTTGGACCCCATTGACTATAACAGTAGGAAAAAAATAACTTTATTATTTGTTTTTGTTCTGCTTAACACAAATGATATATATTGAAAAATATGGGACTGCAAAATGTTCTAGGGGAGCTTTGAGTCAATCAATGCGGTCCGGGAACTGTTTGGCTAGAAGCATTTATGTTACAACAGAGAAATATTTACAGGATTGGATCAAATAGATTAAGCGATATATGTTGGAATTTTTATATTTGGGTAATCTATCTATTTAAACATAATTTATACATAATAACACTACTTAAGTTCATATTCTGTGATCATTTGTTCACCCTCTTTTCATTTCAAACCTTTTTTACTCTCTCTTTCTTTTGCAGAACACAAAATAAGATATTTTATAGATAACCAAACAGCAGTGGCACTTATTCATGTCTACTGTATTGAAACACAACCAGTGCAAGTTGATATGTGTCAATTGACAACATTATTCAAAATATCTTCTCTTGTGTTATGCTTAAGAAACAAGAATGCAGATTTAAACGACCAAGAGGGGGATGAAACAATTTTCCTTTTTGTGGTGAACTGTCATTTAAACATTTTCTGAACATTTGGGGTATTTTTTCCAAGGATCACCCAAATTTCAAAACACAGAAAGTCTACTATTCACCAGCTCATTTGTTAAAATATCTCACACATTTCATGGTGACGGCATGCAGTTATAATTCCCAATGGTCGTATACTACATTAAAACTCTATCACCTTTACAAAACAACAGAGGTATTTACAGCCAACTAGCCGAGGCCTTAAAGAATATGTCAGGTGCACACCTGTCAACACAAACCTTTAGAATTGCTTTACCCTTCACTGTCACTATTTGTGTCTACACATAGAAAAAACAGTGTCCCTAATGAGATTTTGAGGGCAATTTAAAACAGACGAATCAACTGCAAGCAAAACAAAGCTCAAATACTCTTAAGACCTTTGAAATCCATTACTGAAACAAGATCTCTTACCTCTTCAGAGGAAAGATTGCGCTGAAACAGCAAACCTCAAGGTTCCTGTTTTCTGCCCACAAAATAGTCTAAATTTGACTCAATGTATTTTTTCAAATCTTATAAACTAATACACTCTTCTAACGCTTACTGTAGCTCATCACAGCCTGAGCTTTCTCTTTCTTATAGTCTTTGTTTAGCTGGACTTATATGGAAACTCACACAGGAAATAACAAAAATTGACAACGTCAGATCTTGAGTAGTGTTGGCCAGATTATCTACAAAACAGACATCCTACTAGAGCATTCTGCAAATTTTGTGTGAAGTACTGATGAAACTGTGGTTTTAAGTGCACATAAATAGAGACGTTTTAAATGTTAGATAACAGGCTGTTGTCTGTATTTTAAACAATAAAAACATGTGTGATTGAAACCATCCCCTTTCAAAAACTGTCAAATTTATTTGCATCAAATACATTTATATAAAACCAAATATATAAAACATGTACAAAAACAAATTAAAAAAGTTTATCCAAAACAGATCTGTATGCTACACATTTAAGTTGATTATCACACACACTTTATATGAAAGTGAAGTGAAGCTGAATGCTATCATCATGTCTCCACACCGTATTTGTCAAAGTGCCTTAAAATGACACACAGCTCAAGTTCGACAGTGCCCATGGCAACCGTGTGGAGTCTGTATCTGTCCGCTCCGCTGTAAATGAGATCTGGAGTACGCAGCTGTGGGCCTCCTCCTACAAAAATTTGAGCAAGTTGATCTTGCCAGGATCCTAAGGGTCGCCATGTCACACATTGCAGACGATGCTGCCCCGGGCTTGACGGTACATGGCAATAACCATAACCGTACAGCTGGCATCTACCAAATGAGTCCTGATGCCACACTTGGAGATGAAGCTTTGGCCATCCTAGAGGAAAAGATGAAAGCCCATATATTACTAAAACAAATCTGTCTGATATGTTGAACATTAGACAAATACGGGTCAGTTGTGGTCTGGTGGTTAGAGAGTTGGACTTGTAAGTGAAAGGTTGCGGGTTCAAATCTCAGTTCCAGCTGAAGTGTCCTTGAGCAAGACAACTTACTCCTGGCAGTGATGATTGACTACAGCATAATACTTTAAGTCGCTTTGGATAAAAGCATCTGCACAATGAATAAATGTAAATGTAATGTAAATGTTAATACCTTGTAGGCCTTTAGTGGTATAATGCAAATCTATAGGATGGCTCCAGTATGCCATGTCTCCAGTCTGAGGCATATCCACTTGGGTTTGACCTTCCTTCAGGCCAGAAAGAAGCGTCCATGCTCCGCCTGACATCAACAAAGTAATAATTTGTTAAGATAATATTAAAACAACACAAAAGCACACACAAAGCAAGTTACAAAGAGAATCGTATTTGGACAAATGCTTGTAAGTAAACAGTTCTTGGGTCCCAATGACTAACATAACGACAAAAATTATAATAACATTAAAAATTATCTTGGAAAGTTTTGCTGTCCTTTAATTATCAAATATACAGTTGTGTGTTCAGCAAATGTACGCTAAATATTCTTTGTATGGGTCCAAAAACTCATACGCATTCCTCTAAATATCTTTCTTTCCGTTCATCAGAACAAAAAACGATACACATTTGGAACAATCAAAAATAAGTAAAAATTACCATATTTTATTAAGAAAATGTTAATAAATTGGATACCTGTGTGTATGCCCCACTTGCAAAAGAGGCTGTTCTGTGGGAAACCAGTGGCCCCAATAATCTGTCCAATAATATGCAATTCTGCCATAAGACTCCTGAAAAATATTAGATTTGTTAAATGTAAAGTTGCATTTTAATACATCCTTTCATTCAAGATGAATGAACTCATCTTTTCCGGCTACACCTAACTCACTAACTCACTACTTTTCTAACTACTCACTCTATCAAAAAAAAAAAAGAAATTATTATATATATATATATATACTTTGTAACTTCTCTCTCTGTGTAACTTGGTAACATTGTTGTAGCACTTGTTAACCTATTGTTGTATCGGCTATTTACCGCTTCATTGTCTCCTCGACTATTGTAAGTCGCTTTGGATAAAAGCGTCTGCTAAATGACTAAATGTAAATGTAAATGTAATTTCAATATTTACATTCATGTAAAGAAACAAGACACTTTAGCAAATGT
This sequence comes from Triplophysa yarkandensis, assembly GCA_033220385.1. Lineage (NCBI taxonomy): Eukaryota > Metazoa > Chordata > Actinopteri > Cypriniformes > Nemacheilidae > Triplophysa > Triplophysa yarkandensis. Next base: position 1,435,208 of record CM065658.1, on the reverse strand, counting down.
ACATTACTGCAGTCGAAACTTTATCAATTTCAAAACATGACTAAAAATAAAACACAAACCTAGAAGTGATCTCCACTGTTTACATCACCTCTCCGTCGTTAAGACTCCATTTCCTTAGTAACACGGTTTCCTCGTGCTCTCTGTTTGAAGGTGATTTCCGGTTTGATGAAGCGTCATACTGCCACCTACCGTCGGTGTCTTTACACTGCAGGTCATTTGTGTTATAATAAAGTTTAACATGTGCTCAACCTAAGACTGAGCATATGGATTATTCTGTGATTTGACTATGTACATTGTTTGTTGATCTGTTTATAAGTAGTTACAATAAATAAAAAAATTAAAATGTTTAACAGTTAAACCGAAGAACTTTACGATTTGTAGTTTTAAGTGTCTATAAAATTAAATTTGTGTTTACATACTGATTGGAATTTTTTATTTATGAATACAAGCACACATTTGAATATGTTAAAGAAAAATATAACATTTAATAAATGTTCTATATCAATTTTTTTCGAAATATATTTAGGCGTAGTGTTAATTAATAAGATGCGAATATGCACAGAAAAATATTATTATTTTTATTACTATTATTATTATTATTATTGTTGTTATTATTGTGTCATATTTATTATTATTGTTATTTCAGCACAAAGTTTTATTCTGGATTTTATTTGTGATTTGACAGCCCCAGTTACAATCATTTAAAATCATGCAAAAATATTTTATTTCTCTTTATCTGTAAAGAAACACATGTCATCTTGTCTATCTAAAGTTCAATGTTTGTTTTGTTAATGTTAACAAACAAGTTGTTATTAAAATCCGAGAAACACTCAATAACAAGATCACACATCAAGAGAATAACATTTACCAAACATGTTTTTCCCTTCTCTGTGACCCAGGGTACACATCTCACCTTTGGAAGATATGAACGACACAGAGGCATCCTCAGAGAATGTGTTTGTTCAGACAGAAAAATTGTTAATATTTAATGAGATTTATAATGAAACGCAAGGGGGATACTGATGTAAGACAAGATTGACATGATGAACACGGTAAACACAATGCAATGAATCTATACAATATGTAAATTGACCTTTTAAAACAATAAAAAACTGGTAATTGTGAGCAAGCATTCAATTCTAAAAAATGTTAAGAAATTTGGCCTGCTGTTCCCAAAAAGTGCCTTGATATCTAACACGATCATTGCAAATTGACAATGTTAGTGAGTAAAAAGACATTAATTTGAATTATGCAAAATAATAAAGAGTAAAGTATGGTAGGTTTGCTTTAGTCACATGGCACCAATTTGATCAAAGTTTAGAGCTTTTTCAACCTCGTAACTTAATTTATTTTACTGCCTACTTAATGTATAGGTGCAATGAGGTAATGTGTGTTACAATCAGTTAATATCAGGAATTATACAACAATCCTTTCTGGTTCTCGAATCTTATAAGCGGAGAACCATGCGACATTCGACCAGAGACATAATGTGAACCACTTTATTGTTCGTATTTCTCCGCCGATTGTGCCGTCAAACTGTTGTATAAATGTAATACGGCGTAGTCGTGTGATGGTGCTCTTTATCAAAGGCTGTGATTGTCTCTTGGCCGGATACCATTGCAATCCAACTTGAGCCATATATTTACATTTACATTTACATTTAGTCATTTAGCAGACGCTTTTATCCAAAGCGACTTACAATAGTCGAGGAGACAATGAAGCGGTAAATAGCCGATACAACAATAGGTGAACAAGTGCTACAACAATGTTACCAAGTTACACAGAGAGAGAAGTTACAAAATAATTTGTTTTTTTTTTGATAGAGTGAGTAGTTAGAAAAGAAGTGAGTTAGAGAGTTAGGTATAGCCGGAAAAGATGAGTTTTTAGGAGTTTTTTAAAGATAGAGATCAAGTCTGACAAGCGTGAAGCCAGAGGCAGATCGTTCCACCATCGAGGAATATATATATATATATATATATCATTACTAAGATTTGGCAATCCTTGTGAGCTCAAATTTCCTTTGCTTACACAATCAAGAATCGTGACTACACCTGAATATTGTCATTATTAAGATCTAAAAATAATGATTGGTCCCAAGCGCTGCTCAAGGCCCTTTCACGGGAGCTCTCCTTTTCCTGAAAAAAAAGAGTAAACAGTATTTCTTTTTGGAGATATGAACATGGTGATCCTACACTAGTGGTACTCAAGATTAACACAAGTGTGGCAGAAACGATCTGGGATACATTCCCTTTAAAAAGTAAAAACTGGAAGGATATTTTAAGCAAAAATGTATCTTTTGTCATTTCAAACCTGTATGATTTAATAAGATATTTGAAGACACAGCAGCAATCTTTCACTTCCATTGTTAGGACACAAAACCAATGTCCTTTAGCTCGGTGGTTAGAGCAGAGTGCAAGCAGGGCCAGGGGCATGGGTTTGATTCTAGGGATTACACATACTCAGAATCAGATGTAATCAAAATGTTATTCAAGTTTTTAATTTATTTTAATTAAGTAGTAGCACTTTAAGTATTTTTTGTGTTTAGTTTTTCACAGTCAGAAATAGTTAAAAATGTGAAGTCATTTTCTTTGTTAAATGTGAACTCTGACACACACACACACACGCGCACACACACACGCACACACACACACCTCACAAACACCTCACACACGCACACACACACACACACACACACACACACACACACACACACACCTGCATGCACACACACAAACCGGCAAAAACAATTCACTTCGATTCAAAAGCTTGTCCCCAAACTCTCTAAGTAACACCTCCATAAACAACCTCTGGGACTTAATACGTACTTTGAGATATAATTATTCCATAAGTGTAGGGATATTTAAAAAGGTTGGCTGCTCTTTAGTCATTTGCTCTCCGTGACTTCAACATCACCTCGGACGGATGAACATGCGGGACTTTACACCTGACAGTAAAAGTCTGTAAGAGCAGATGTGATCTGGCTGCACTTTGTGTTGCACTTTGGGAAGATGTCTAATCTATCCGACTCGAAGCCTAACGTCACTCAGATTCCACCATTGGGTGATCGAGATGTGAAGACAGTTCTGTTTGTGACTCCGTGTGTGGTTTTCCTCTATGTCAACGGGGTCATGATTTTCACCTTGAGGAAGAAGGCTGTTTTCCAGGAGGCGTCTCGATATATTCTGTTCGGTCACATGCTTTGGCTTGACACCCTCAATCTGTTTATAACTGCTGTGATGTTTATTATTGCTGTTAAACGGGTTATTATTATTAAAAGTGTATGTGTAATTCTTTTGGTTGCTGCCACTGTTTTTTATCAGGTTTCAATCTTGAATTTGGCTTTAATGTCATTGGAGAGATATGTGGCCATCTGTTTTCCTCTCCGACATGCAGATTTCACCTCTAACAGAAGAACTAACGTGTCCATTGGTGTCGTCTGGATGATAAGTTGGATTAAACCCCTGTCTGAACTAACTGTTTTCTATGCTTTTGATTCGACGAACGCAGAAGTGAATTTGTTCTGCTCAAAAACGACTTTTTTCAGACTGCCGATATATAGGAAACTTGACATAGCTTTTACTTGTATATACTTTGTGTCTGTGTGTTTTATTGTCATCTTTACTTATGTTTCTATAGCACTGGTGGCTAAATCGGCCTCCTCTGATAAGATTTCGGCCAAAAAAGCCAATAAGACTGTCCTGTTGCATTTGATCCAGCTGGGTCTGGGTTCTTCCTCTATTTTAGTCGGACTCATAGTAGAAGCCGCTTTTGTGTATCTTGACTATTATATTGCAATGTCCATAATGTATTTTTGCATTGTATTGTTTCAGATTTTTCCTAGATGTCTAAGTCCTCTCATTTACGGCCTGAGAGATCAAGCTTTTAGCTGTTTATTCAAATACTACTTTACATTTGGTCTCAAAAAGCAAAACACTTGTTATACAGAGACACACTAAGGATTTTTAAGTTTGAGGTAGAGGAAATCTGAGCAAAAAAAAGCATCTCCTTTACAATGTAGTACTTGAGCAATTCTTTATTCTTTAAAAAACACCTAAAAACTCATCTTTTCCGGCTACATCTAACTCACTAACGCACTTCTTTTCTAACTACTCACTCTATCAAAAAAAAAAAAATTATATATACTTTTTGTAACTTCTCTCTCTGTGTAACTCGGTAACATTGTTGTAGCACTTGTTCACCTATTGTTGTATCGGCTATTTACCGCTTCATTGTCACCTCGACTATTGTAAGTCGCTTTGGATAAAAGCGTCTGCTAAATGACTAAATGTAAATGTAAATGTAAAGACTGATGGATATATTTTTTTTATTTGTTTGTGCACTATATTCTTTTACATACATTGTTACTTATATAGCTATAATGTAATGCTCAGCCCCTAATATTGCTTATAAGTTCATCAAATAAATGTACTGTTTCAGAAGTCATTATTGAAAGTGTACATCCTGTATAAATGTCACTTCTAGGGAGTAAATTTGATTTATAATCATGTGTTTTGTGGTAATATTTCCACATGTTTTCATGTGTTGCTTAGTGGATATTTTCCATAAAATATGACATAATAAATATTTGTTTTTAACATTACTCTCTCCTGGGATCAATGACTGTTTTCTGTAGTCAACAAGCTGATGGAATTGTGAAAGTATTAAGTTAAAGTCACACATTTAAGAGCCTGTATGCTGTTCTCTCTCCCTTCACAAGACTGTCCAAAACACACAATGCCGGTTAAAAATACTCTGCATTGGGTGATAGTTCACCCGAAAAATGAAAATTCTGACATCATTAACAAACCCTCCTTTCATTTCAGACCTGTAGGACTTTCTTTCTTTCACAGAACACAAAAGCAGATATTTTGAGGAAAGTTTGGAACTGCTCCCATTTACTTGCAAGGGTTGCATTGTGACTGAATGGCTGTTTGGTTACAAACATTCTTCAAAATATCTTCTTTTGTGTTCTGTGGATGAAAGAAAGTAGTCGAGGTTTGAAATGAAAAGAGGGTGTAAATGATGACAGAAACTGTTCCTTTGACTCTACCGTTCTGAGTAAGGAGTTGATGTTTGCTTTGGAATAGCCCTTACTTTATTTACATTTCTATTCATGTTTCACACACACACACACACACACACACACACACACACACACACACACACACACACACACACACACACACACACACACACACACACACACACACACACACACACACACGCACACACACACACACACACACAGACACACACACACACACACACACACACACACACACACAGAATAGATGTAATGCTACTGACAGTCACTGACTCTTTTAAATTCTGCTGATGTGTGTTTCTTCTTACCTTCAGGCTCTTGCAGTAAATAAAGTACAAACCACAGACGTCATATTTATAAAAAAGTAACCAAAACTTTCACATTAGTTCTAAAATCACAATTTAAGAGAAAATACAGCGTTGACCTTATTTATGAATCAATATTCTAAAAACAGATTTCGTAACATAATGTATAAGTAAACACCCCATAAACATCCTCTGGGATTTAATACGTACTTCGTGACATAAGTGTAGTGGTATTTAAAATCTGTCTCTGGCAGCTCTTCAGTCATTTGCTCTCCGTGACTTCAACAACTCGAGGGAAAACGCAGTCTGAATGTGCGATGTATGGATTTTAAGTGACAGTTCTTTTCAGTGATCTATAACAGCATACGTGTAAAGATGTCTAATCTAAGTGACTTCAAGCCTAACGTCACTCAGACTTTATTTCTCGGGTTGCATGATGTGAAGACAGTTCTGTCTGTGACTCCGTGTGTGGTTTTCCTCTATGTCAACGGGGTCATGATTTTCACCTTGAGGAAGAAGGCTGTTTTCCAGGAGGCGTCGCGATATATTCTGTTCGGTCACATGCTTTGGCTTGACACCCTCAATCTGTTTATGAGTGCACTGATGTTTATTATTGCTGTTAGTAGGATTATCATTATGAAGATTATATGTTTTATTCTTTTGGTTGCTGCCACTGTTTTTTATCAGGTTTCAATCTTGAATTTGGCTTTAATGTCATTGGAGAGATATGTGGCCATCTGTTTTCCTCTCCGACATGCAGATTTCACCTCTAACAGAAGAACTAACGTGTCCATTGGTGTCGTCTGGATGATAAGTTGGATTAAACCCCTGTCTGAACTAACTGTTTTCTATGCTTTTGATTCGACGAACGCAGAAGTGAATTTGTTCTGCTCAAAAACGACTTTTTTCAGACTGCCGATATATAGGAAACTTGACATAGCTTTTACTTGTATATACTTTGTGTCTGTGTGTTTTATTGTCATCTTTACTTATGTTTCTATAGCACTGGTGGCTAAATCGGCCTCCTCTGATAAGATTTCGGCCAAAAAAGCCAATAAGACTGTCCTGTTGCATTTGATCCAGCTGGGTCTGGGTTCTTCCTCTATTTTAGTCGGACTCATAGTAGAAGCCGCTTTTGTGTATCTTGACTATTATATTGCAATGTCCATAATGTATTTTTGCTTTGTATTGTTTCAGATTTTTCCTAGATGTCTAAGTCCTCTCATTTACGGCCTGAGAGATCAAGCTTTTAGCTGTTTATTCAAATACTACTTTACATTTGGTCTCAAAAAGCAAAACACCTGTTATGCAGAGACACACTAAGGATTTTAGGTTCTTAAATATGTTTATATATATGACAAAGCTGATTTATTTCCATATTTTCCATCAAACTTAATAATTTCCTGAAATGGTATATTGTTGGCACTTGCAATCAGCAGTCTGTTGGCAAGTGCAAACAACAAAATCCGATTGCATATGAATATGTTGGTTCTTAATATTTTCATTTGTTAAACTCATAATGGTCATGTGACTCAAGCACATTTTTGTTCATTTTTCATTTTATGATATTTAATGGAAAAGATGTAGACAACAAAAGACTTTCTTATGTCATTCATTTTCTGCCTGGCCATAAATACAATAATGTTTCTGTAAATAAAATGATTTTATAATACACTGGATCACAGATAATGATAGTATTTTTAGGTTGGGGAAATTTGAGTAAAAAAGCGTCTCCTTTACATTGTGGTACTTGTGCAGTTCTTCCTTAAAGACTGATAGATTGGTTTGTTTTGTTTGTTTGTATTCTATATTCTGTGTTTTATTACTTATATAGCCATGTAATGCTCAGCTTCTAATATTGAGTATAATGTTAATCAAATAAATGTACTGTTTCAGAAGTCCATTATGGAATGTGTACATCTTGTCACTTCTAGGAAGTAAATATTATTTATAATCAGGTGTTTCTGGATGATGTTACCGCATGTTTTTATTTGTTGCTTAGTGGACATAATACATATTTGGATAAAAAACTGTTTTTTGTAGTAAACCAGCTTATGGAGCTGTGAAAAGACACAATTAAAGAGAATACACGCCTTCACACAATGCCCAAAACACATAATGCCTGTTAAAAATGCCCCGATTAATGCGTAGAGACCGACATTAAGCATAGATGCCATGCTACTGACAGTCCGTGACTCTTTTAAATCCAACTTCATGCTTTTGCATTGGAAAAAGTACACACACCAGTGACTTAATATGTATACAAAGTATCCAAAACTTTCACATAAGTTCTAAAATAACAATTTAAGTGATCAATATTCTAACAAAGTATTGGATCACATAATGTATAAGTAAACACCCCATAAACATCCTCTGGGATTTAATACGTACTTGGTGACATAAGTGTAGTGGTATTTAAAATCTGTCTCTGGCAGCTCTTCATTCATTTGCTCTCCGTGACTTCAACAACTCGAGGGAAAACGCAGTCTGAATGTGCGATGTATGGATTTTAAGTGACAGTCCTTTTCAGTGATCTATAACAGCATACGTGTAAAGATGTCTAATCTAAGTGACTTCAAGCCTAACGTCACTCAGACTTTATTTATCCAGGACCGAGATGTGAAGACAGTTCTGTCTGTGACTCCGTGTGTGGTTTTCCTCTATGTCAACGGGGTCATGATTTTCACCTTGAGGAAGAAGGCTGTTTTCCAGGAGGCGTCTCGATATATTCTGTTCGGTCACATGCTTTGGCTTGACACCCTCAATCTGTTTATGAGTGTATTGTTGTTTATTATAAGTGTTAGTAGGGTTATTATTATGAAAATATTATGTCTTGTCCTTTTGGTTGCTGCCACTGTTTTTTATCAGGTTTCAATCTTGAATTTGGCTTTAATGTCATTGGAGAGATATGTGGCCATCTGTTTTCCTCTCAGACATGCAGATTTCACCTCTAACAGAAGAACTAACATATCCATTGGTGTCGTCTGGATGATAGGTTGCCTTCAGTCCCTGATTGAGATTATTATTTCCAATATCATTGACACTACAAACACAGCGATTAATTTGTTTTGCTCGAGAACGACTGTTTTCAGACTGCAGACCTTCAAAACTCTTGACGTAGTGTTCACATGTATATATTTTGTGTCTGTAACTTTAATTGTCATTTATACTTATGTTTCTATAGCAGTTGTGGCTAAATCGGCCTCCTCTGACAAGATGTCAGCCAAAAAAGCCAATAAGACTGTCCTGTTGCATTTGATCCAGCTGGGTCTGGGTTCTGCGTCTATTCTAGTCGGAGTCATACTAGAAGTGCTTTTTGTTTACACCAACTACATGACTTCAGTTAATGTAATGTATTTTTCCTTTGTGATGTTTCAGATTTTCCCAAGATGTCTAAGTCCTCTCATTTACGGCCTAAGAGATCAAGCCTTTGGCAGTTTGTTTAAATACTACTTTACATTTGGCCTAAAAAAGCCTAACATTTGTCATACAGAAACAAATTTAGTAGCAGCACACTGAAAAATGTTTTCCATTCTGTCTATACTACTTTACATTTGGTCTCAAAAAGCAAAACACTTGTTATGCAGAGACACACTAAGGATTTTTAAGTTTTAGGTAGTGCAAATCTGAAAAAAAGCCTCTCCTATACAATGTAGTACTTGTGCAATTCTTTATTCATTAAAGACTGATGGATAGATTTTTTTATTTGTTTGTATTCTATATTATTTTATATACATTGTTACTAATATAGCCATTTCCCTTGCTTTATTTTTGATTCTGGATTATTTCTTTCTAAGATAATTCTCCATATAAGCAAATTTGTTCGTGGTGAAAAATGTGTTTAAAATATTTGCTGTTTTCATTTCCCGATGTGTATTTCTTGTAGTTGTTTAAAACATGTTCTTTGCATTTGTCGCATAAACTTCTTAATGTTAACCATGTGACACCTGGATACATATTTATTGAAGTGTTAGTTACTTATTTCATAACTTGCAAAAAAGGATGTTGTTAAAATCGTGGTGGAACATGCATGTATATAAATAAGAAACTTATTTTTTGCTTCATTTCACAAAACTTTTAAATAAAATAAAATCACCTTTATAAGTCTTTCATGTTTTTGCTTTATGAATCCTTAAATATGGGACAGCAGGAACAAAAAAATATTTTTTATTTTCTACTTTTATCACAACCTGCGTCTATCCTGAAAAATTCATTTTTACCCTTTTAGCTTAAATAATATAACTCGTGCTTTTTACATGGGACTGATTCAAAATCAAATAGCAAATCAGTCCGTTGCCATGTACTGTGTGTTGATTAATAATACTGTTGTTTGCCATTTACACTTTGTAACGTACACTCATAAACATAGATTTGAGATATTATATGTTAGTCATAATAGCAAATTTTATGCAGTATTGACAAAAAACAACTATTGCAAACATTTGTCTGACAAGAAACGCATTCATAAGGTGTTTAAAACCATTACAGGGAGTATAAAATAATGTATCACAGATTACTTTGAGATTTAAAGCATTGAACACTTATATTGTGGAAAATGATACAATCTTATGTTGTATTAATCAGCTTTTATGATTTACGTTTTATTAATCAATGTTTGTATTAATCATCCTTATGATGTTTCATTAATGTTTAATTAATAATCTTTCTTATATAATATTATACTCTTATGTTTATTGATTGAAGTTTTATTAATCATTCAAATAATCATATTCTTTTACAAGTTCTACTAAAGTATATTGAGAATAAGTAACATATAAAGCATTGCTTTGGAATGTGCTTTTGATAACAATATGCTTGCAAGACAGGAAAAGTGTACGTGCAAGAAAGGGAGAAGTGATGGGAACAGAACCGCTGCAGGAGAAGAGTCGTCTGACCTTACTCCCATCTGCCAGTACAAGGCCTCTCATGCGGAGGTTGTTAAGCACGAGAAGTAAAACACATTCCCAAATACCAGAAAAACTAAGAGTTACTGTTGTATCCTCATTAAGAAAAGAAAAGGAGGTAGTGTTCTTCTGTGCTGTGTTTTTTGTCTCTTTGATATGTTTTCCTACAGAAACTGAAGTCATCTGATGCACGAGAAATTGAAAGCGAAAAATGAACCAGATCTGCCTTTTATGGAAGCAGGGGATGATCCCTTCCGGCCTAGAAGATAGACCGACGATACATACTATAAATACTGTGTGATTCTGTTACTGAGTTGTTGGTCAGTGTGGAAATCGTGGCTGACAACCCAGAGCTGTATTTATATTTATATCTGATTAATAAACCTCATTATTATTAGAGATTGTCTCTCTCCAATTTTTGAACACGAAGGACCCTTGGAAAGTCCAACAATATCTACTTGTGAAAACAAATTCAGCATTCAACATATGATTAAATAAAATGTATAAACCAAAGAACATTATAAGACGAAAATCAACTAATAACTACAGAGAAAGAATAATAAAGATAAGAAATTAATTACATGAAAAAAACTTATACAGATACTCTCAAGTCAAAATGATATAATCTTTAGAAAATACACACAAAACTTTAGATCCCACAAGCTAACAATGGTCAATTGCACTATATAAAAAAGACCATTATGATGATATACTATTCAAAGAGTTGCACCATTTTCAAATCATGTCATTTTTTTCCCTTTTGGATTCAAGGAAAACACAAATGTCATTTGTGACCTAAGAGCTCCAGAGTGTACCCAATCATATTAAATATTTATGCTCATTTTTCAGGATGTTTTTCTACAGGACTGTTGGGGAATAGGTGGAAGAAAGACTGCAGAACAGAGATCCTCAGGGAAGTTACTACTTCAGAACAAACACATTTGTTATTAAGAAGTGGATGCGATAGGATTTTTCACGGCCTAATGAAGTTACAATCAAAGTCATTGCGCTTTATTCTTGAAAACTATTAACATATAAACAGCACAAGATTTTGCAAGTTCAACATTTACACAGAAACTACATACTGTATATATCAGCTCTGAGGATGTGGTTTAAGGCCTTTATGGATCATGATCTACAGCAGAGGCCTTTGCAAACTATGTCGGTATACGTTGCACTTCTTACTTTGCCTTTCCTGTTTGTTTCTTTGATAAAGATAATGCCAAGTGACAGTAGCTTACGAAATTGCATTATGTGTTTGACAATAATAACATCCGATGGAGTTTAACCCCTTTAACCCTTTCCTTAAACCGAGCCCGCAAACAAACCTGCGTGCTATCACATTATCAGATTTTATCTGTAACATTTACAAGCATTTTAAGTGAAGTTACATGTAGCCGAGTGTGGTGTCTCATACTACATTTAACCTATCCAAGTGCACATAAACAGTAAGTGAACACGCACACACTGTGAACACACACCCAGAGCAATGGTCACCCATGATACAGCGCCCAGGCAGCAGTTGGGTGAAACGGTGCATCAGTCATGGGATTGAAGGTGCAGGAGAATTCTGGTTATTCTCTCAATTCAATTCAATTCAATTCACTTTTATTGTCACATCACCACGGCACATGTGCCCTGCTGAGTGAAATTCTTAGGAGCTTGCTCCAAAAACAGCGCAGTACAGGTAACATGTGACATGAAACATATAGTGCAGAAATTGAAGGGAGAGGAGGTCGGAGAGATCGGCGCCTGAGTCTGACGAGCACGCCGGCTCTCTTCCCTCTTTTCCGGCGGCGTTTCTTCTGTCGCGTGCAGCCCAAACAAAAAAACCCACCGAAAAAAACACTGCTGGTACCAAGTATTGAACCAGCGACCTTAGGATCTCAGGCCACCTCTCCTCATTTTTGACAAGTTGATCTTTGAACAGTGAAAACATTTTGTATCTTGAAAGTATATCCAAACACAAACACACACACACATGCACGAACACACATTTATATAAATATATATATATGTTTTCTATTGTACGCAAAGGGAGATATTTGGAAGAATGGAAGCGACTGGGGTTTCTTGGGCACCATTGACATGCACATTAGAAAAATATGTGCAATTTCTTTGTTCTGTTTAACACATAAGTAGATATCTTGAAGGACTTAGGAAACAAAAAAGTTCTGGGACAGCTTCATCTACCATTTTTTTCAACCATGGTAGTCAATGCTGCACACGAAAGATCAGTTATTCCAAATATCTTCTGTTAAACAGAACAAAAAAATTATACAGATTCGAGGGTCAGGCATTTATGACAGAATGTCTCCATAGATTTATATTGTTTCAATGCTATTGTTTTATACCACTTTTTATGTTGAAGCATATAATTGTTATTTAAAAATGAGTGCCACAATATTTTTGGCAGTGTTTATATTATATTTTCACGAAATCCACTTTTTCCTAAAAATATTTGTTTATGAGTAATAATTCCTTTGAGCATTGCTCACAGAGGGAATTCGTTTTAGATTTACCTAACAAGTTTTGTCTTCCTACTTTGACTAAGTAACCCCCCCACCCATCAGTGTAACAGTATTTAAACCGTGATGCCCTGGCATCTCTCCCGTCATTTGCTCTTGAAGATCTTCTGCAGATTTGCAGTGGCATGGACTTTGTAGATGACAGTTTGATTCCGACTATGTGATTTGCTGTCCAACCGCACACGTGCTCGGTTGGATCTTGGATTTGATTTCTTACATTGCTGAAGATGTCTTATAATAAAACAAACATCACTCAGACTTTATTGCTGTTTGACCGAGACGCACCAGTGAAGACTTTTTTGTCCGTGACCCCGTGTGTTATTTTCCTCTACATCAACGGGGTCATGCTTTTCACCTTGAGGAAAAAGACTGTCTTCAAGGAATCATCTCGCTACGTTCTGTTCGGTCACATGCTTTGGGTGGACACGCTCAATCTGTTCATGAGCGTGCTGCTTTTTGTTTGCGCTGTCAGTAGGATTTTTATCATGAAAAACGTGTGTCTTGTCCTTCTTGTTGTGGCAACAGCTTTATTTCATGTTTCAACCATAAATCTGGCTTTAATGTCAATGGAAAGATATGTGGCCATCTGCTTTCCTCTCCGACATGCAGATATCACCACGTACAGAAGAACAAACATGGCCATTGGTGTCGTCTGGTTGATAGGGTTGATTCAGTGCTTATCCGAGATGATTATTTTCTATGCTTTTGATTCGACAAACACAGCTATGAATCTGTTTTGCTCAAGAACGACGCTTCTCAGACTGCAAGTGTATAGGATGCTTGATATAACGTTCACATGTATATATTTCGTGTCTGTGTGTTTTATTATAATCTTTACGTATGCGTCTATAGCAGTCGTGGCTAAATCGGCCTCCTCTGATAAGATTTCGGCCAAGAAAGCCAATAAGACTGTCCTGTTGCATTTGATCCAGCTGGGTCTGGGTGCTGCGTCACTGTTAGTTGGCGTCATCCAAGAGGCCATTTTTGTTTACCTCGACTTTATGACCACGTTACACATAATGTATTTTTGCTTTGTTGTCTTTATCATTTTTCCAAAATGTCTAAGTCCTCTCATATACGGCCTGAGAGATCAAGCTTTTAGTTGTTTATTCAAATACTACTTTACATTTGGTCTCAAAAAGCAAAACACTTGTCATAATGATACACATTTAGTGACAGGGGTTTGAAAATATCTATATGGTTTTGCAACTAACAATCTTGGCTTTCCTTTTCTTATGTCGAAAGATTCTTTGATTGTAAAATAAGCTTGGGATCTGGTAATGACTGTTGGGATTTATCTAGACTTAAATATAACTTCTGACAAACAAACAAACATGTGTTTTCCCAACGAGTAAATCATCTGTCACCATGTTTTAAATATACAGATAAATATCCTCGTGTTTAAAGATGTATACATTTTTACACGAACACTGCAAAATGCTTTTAAATGTCTTTTTTTTGTATTACAAATGTATCTTTATCTGAAGGCTTCGGTCACTTACATCTTGCCTTTCATCATACATGGTTTCATGAAAAATACATTTGAATGAACTTTGTACAGATGACACTAAACATGATCTTTTGCTTTCTAAATGTTTAATTTTAATTGTATGATATTATCGGAAATATTTATAGTTCTGTAAGGAAGACACCAATTTCTGCTTGCAAATAAAATGCACTTTTGACTGTCATCTAATATTCTTTCATCAGGATGATAGAAAAGGGCAAATATATATGCAACTGTGGCTAAAACAGCTTTCTCAAATAAGAAGTCAACAAGAAGTCAGCCGAAGAACCCCGCCATAATGCATCCTATGTATCTGTTTTAAAAAGCAGTGTATATCAGACCTGTTGTTACAGAAACATGTAAAGGAACAAGGATGTAAGCACACACAGACATTACACCGATTATACATTTATAATATTTAAGTCAGAATGCTTTTGTTGATAGCAATCTTTAACTGGTAAAAACAAGTAATTCTAGTAATTGCACCAAATGGCATAAAGTAAACCAAGAATTAATAGCAAAACACAGATAATGGTTAGTTGTTATTTGTTAATTATTGTTTCTGTCCATTCTGATAAAATAATGTTGAATTAAATAATCAAAAAACACAAGTGGTGTTAAAAGACACAATAAATTGTGTGAAAAAAGGTAAAAGAGATTTCCTCTCTAAACTTATCACAATCGCATCCTGCCGTCGGGGTTAAACAAAATAAACGGGGAAATAATTTTGAATTTAGAAATTTGCTGCTCCTTTGCTGCAGATAATTCAAAGATGCAAACCATGTATATCCTGTGGCAAATAAAACATTAAATATGCCATTCATTAAGAAACAAAAATTTTATTTAAAAGGGATAGTTCAATTAAAATAGAACAAACATTTCATCATGTGAGATAAAACCAGTGTGACATTCTATTGTTTAGCAGACCCCAAAAGAAGATACAAAAGCATTGAGATTTTCTCAAAATGCATTAATTTTTGTTCCTAAGTGGAAGCAGTGCAAGTTTGAAAGATATGTTATAAACATATAATGACTGATAAGATACTTTTGAAGAGTTTAAAAAGCACTTAATCACTGACAGATTGTATCTTTCAAAAATTAATTTAAAAAACAAATGCAAATGATTATTATATAATGTTTTTGACATTATATAAGGAAAGACAGTTGAGCTTGTAAATCAAGATTAATAATTTTTTTTCCATATAATATAATATCAATTTATAAGAGAATAAGCCCACATTTCACAAAGTGTACATACGAATGTACATAGGGACGTAAGGCACCATGCATCAACTTTTTTGTCTTTTAAACTTGTAAGTGGCGTTCAAGTGTCACTCAAAAGGCAAAATTAGATTCCCTGCTTATTTCAGCACTGTTTATTTTCACAAAATCTATCAAGAAAAAAAGTCCAGTTCCCCATATCTTTTGTTTTCAAGACGCTATATTATCAAAAAGCAGTTGTGCTAATAAGAAGTAAAAATGTATGCATTGTGACTCATACACGAACATAAGGACCCTGGGGATTTATTATATAAATGACGACGTCATTACATCTTAAGTTTGAAGATATTTAAAGTGAGATGCCCTTGCGTCCCCCTCTGATCATTCTGCGAGGGACAAATCAGATTAAGGAGCACCTGCAAGCACTTTATTGACCGCAGTATTATATCGGCTCAGTGTTCTCCAACACCAAGTGTGGTCGATTTCATCTTTCATTTCTTTATGTTTCTGGAAAAATGGCTTACCTCAATGATTCTAAATCCAACCTGACTGGGACGCTGCTGATGATGGATCCTAATGCCCCAATGAAGGCCATTCTGTTTGTACCTCCGTGTGTTATTTTCCTCTACGTCAACGGGGTCATGCTTTTCACCTTGCGGAAAAAGACTGTGTTTCTGGAAACGTCCCGCTACATTCTGTTCGGTCACATGCTGTGGGTCGACACACTGAATCTGTTCATGAGTGTAGTGCTGTATATCTTCAACATTTGCAGGATTCCAATTGTGAAAAATGTCTGCGTGATTCTTCTTGCATCTCCAATGATTCTCTTTCAGGTGTCAACGCTAAATCTGGCCTTAATGTCATTGGAGAGATATGTGGCCATCTGTTTTCCTCTCCGACACGCGGATATCACCACGTGCCGGAAAACTAACATGGCCATTGGTGTCGTCTGGTTGATAGGGTTGATTCAGAGCTTTTCTGAGATGATTATTTTCTATGCGATTGATTCGACGAACACAGCAATGAATCTGTTTTGCTCAAGAACGACTGTTTTCAGGCTGGCGATATATAAGACAATTGATATAGTGTTCACCTGTATATATTTTGTGTCTGTTTGCTTTGTTATAATCTTTACGTATGCATCTATAGCAGTCGTGGCTAAATCAGCTTCTTGTGACAAGATGTCAGCCAAAAAAGCCAATAAGACTGTCCTGTTGCATTTGATCCAGCTGGGTCTGGGTGCTGCGTCTATTTTAGTCGGAGTCATCCAAGATGTTATTTTTGTTCTAACAGACTTTATGACTTTTTTAAATGTCATGTATTTCTGCTTTATAATGCTGATAATATTCCCAAAATGTTTAAGTCCTCTTATATACGGGCTGAGAGATCAAGCCTTTAGTTCTCTATTTAAATACTACTTTATGTGTACTAAAGGAACCATCAAACCAGTTTTTATTGAAGGACATGTTTAGCAGCAGTATGAAAGTAACATAGATACAATGCACTTTCAACGAACATTTTGTAATCATATAAGATTGTGCAAATATGAAAAAAATAAAAATAATAATTTAAATCAAATCAATTGACATCATCTTTTCGTCTTTTACAACATGTACCTTTTCTGTCACTTAGGTGCCCTAAGGTTCTTTTTGGACCTCTGCGGGTATATAAAGCATACAATCATTTCATTTCTATCATTTGGGTACATAACTGTCTTTTCTAATTATTGTACATTTTCACTTTTTGTGAACCTTATGGTTGGATGTTTGGTGTTTGCACAAAGGTACAAAAAGGAACCATTCAAATCTGCAATTTTAAACTCTTATTTTTGCAGTGCATTGGAAAATACAAATACAATAGCTTTATGTCACAAATGTTGTCAACATCATTCTGGACGCTTGTTATTTGTCAATTGTTAAGTTGGAAAGGTGCGACACCTTCTCTGAGCCTGATTCAGAGATAGTGTAGTGGTTCTCCCAGCTACTCATGTTCCCATTCTGCTCTCAGGACACGAAAAAACAGTTGAGTAAAATATGAGATCGATCTTATCATTTGCTGGAAATGTGTCAAAGGGGAAATAAAATAAAGATAACCAAGCGTTGTTCAAATTCATCTTTCAGCTGCTGAGCTGTTTCGTAATAACTGACAGATTGCTGTATAGGGGTTATGCAAAAGTTCAAAATTACTATATCCGTTATTATGATTTAATATGTTTAAAACTGTAGAGACCAATAAGTTAGATGTAGTTGTATCATATTTGTCACATTTATATATTTTAAATAAATGTCATATTTATATAAAGTTGAATTTTTTTCAAAAAAATGTGATAAGTGCACATTTTATGAAGGATATGCCTTAATTTGTTTCGCATATTTTTCAAAACATCACAAATGTTCTTATTTTGTTTGCTGATGGACAATAATCCTTAATCATCACTTAGTAAGCTCTATTGGCAAACTGAGCCCTATTTACATTAGAAGTGCAAAAGTCTTCATGTTAAAAAATAAATAAATAAATAAATAAATAAAAAAAAACCATCTTTTGTAACTTATCTCTATGTGTAACTTGGTAGCATTGTTGTAGCACTTGTTCACCTATTGTTGTATCGGCTATTTACCGCTTCATTGTCTCCTCGACTATTGTAAGTCGCTTTGGATAAAAGCGTCTGCTAAATGACTAAATGTAAATGTAAGTCGCTTTGGATAAAAGCGTCTGCTAAATGACTAAATGTAAATGTAAATGTAAAGGTACTATGCACGAATACAAATAAAAAAGCAAAATGCGAAAGAAAACCATTTATAGAAGAGAAATTTCCCAACGGATTCATCGAAACCAACTGCGTGTGAAGTAATAAAAGTACAACATCCAATAGTAAAGTAAAAAACCATCCAAGTCGACGTTCCCTACATAAGAGTGCATCGGAAAAATAGAAACCAATGAAGTTCAAATAGAACTTAGAATGTTGTTTGCAAGTTAAAAACATGGCCTAGTATTTGTGTGTGCGTACGATGAAACAAAACTTGTAAAACAGGATCTACGAATAAATGTATCGTCACTATCTAGTCTGCATTCCATTTGGAACTGTCGCAGGTACATCCAAAGAGAAAAAGCCTAAAACTTAATCCTTGATTTCATAATTCAATAGCAAAGTGTTAAAACACGAGTTATAGATCCAACAAAGAAGATTGGATCATTTCACATTTTTAAAACAAGGTCACAACACACAGTCAAGTCAGTCCAGCATGTTCAGCTGTAGTTCTCCATCCATCCTGCAGGGGGCGCACACGTGCCACTGCACATCTGACACTTCCTTGATGAAACATGGCGACGTACAGGAGGAAATTAATAGCTTGTTGTTCTTTCTTTTGTCACTTGTTGTTCTTTCTTTTGTCACTTGTTGTTCTTTCTTTTGTCACTTGTTGTTCTTTCTTTTGACACTTGTTGTTCTTTCTTTTGTCACTTGTTGTTCTTTCTTTTGTCACTTGTTGTTCTTTCTTTTGACACTTGTTGTTCTTTTGACACGTGTTGTTCTTTCTTTTGACACTTGTTGTTCTTTCTTTTGTCACTTGTTGTTCTTTCTTTTGACACTTGTTGTTCTTTCTTTTGTCACTTGTTGTTCTTTCTTTTGACACTTGTTGTTCTTTCTTTTGTCACTTGTTGTTCTTTCTTTTGACACTTGTTGTTCTTTCTTTTGTCACTTGTTGTTCTTTCTTTTGACACTTGTTGTTCTTTCTTTTGACACTTGTTGTTCTTTCTTTTGACACTTGTTGTTCTTTTGTCACTTGTTGTTCTTTCTTTTGTCACTTGTTGTTCTTTCTTTTGTCACTTGTTGTTCTTTCTTTTGTCACTTGTTGTTCTTTCTTTTGTCACTTGTTGTTCTTTCTTTTGTCACTTGTTGTTCTTTCTTTTGTCACTTGTTGTTCTTTCTTTTGTCACTTGTTGTTCTTTCTTTTGTCACTTGTTGTTCTTTCTTTTGACACTTGTTGTTCTTTCTTTTGACACTTGTTGTTCTTTCTTTTGTCACTTGTTGTTATTTCTTTTGACACTTGTTGTTCTTTCTTTTGTCACTTGTTGTTCTTTCTTTTGTCACTTGTTGTTATTTCTTTTGACACTTGTTGTTCTTTCTTTTGTCACTTGTTGTTCTTTCTTTTGACACTTGTTGTTCTTTCTTTTGACACTTGTTGTTCTTTCTTTTGTCACTTGTTGTTCTTTCTTTTGTCACTTGTTGTTCTTTCTTTTGACACTTGTTGTTCTTTCTTTTGACACTTGTTGTTCTTTCTTTTGTCAATTGTTGTTCTTTCTTTTGTCACTTGTTGTTCTTTCTTTTGTCACTTGTTGTTCTTTCTTTTGACACTTGTTGTTCTTTCTTTTGTCACTTGTTGTTCTTTCTTTTGTCACTTGTTGTTATTTCTTTTGACACTTGTTGTTCTTTCTTTTGTCACTTGTTGTTCTTTCTTTTGACACTTGTTGTTCTTTCTTTTGACACTTGTTGTTCTTTCTTTTGTCACTTGTTGTTCTTTCTTTTGACACTTGTTGTTCTTTCTTTTGACACTTCTTGTTCTTTCTTTTGACACTTCTTGTTCTTTCTTTTGACACTTCTTGTTCTTTCTTTTGACACTTGAACTTGAATGTTTATAGGATTGAATGTATATCAGGGGAGACGTATATGTGTAAGGAGATCAGCACCCTATGTCATGGCGTATATCTTTCATACAGTGTCTTCTTCTAAAGAACAATGGGCCGAAAAAGAGATTTTACTTACTCTTGTGAAAAGTCTCTTACAGGGACGCAGAACTCTCGACGCGTCTTAAGATTTTGGGGCGTGATCACAGAACCGTCAAACGTTTTGTTACAAATAGCCAACAGGCTCGGAAGGAACGTGCCGAGAAGAAGCGAATGATTACCGGAGGATAAGGGGATACCTAAAGACGCCAAAACCTCAAACAGAAATAAAGGAAGGGGTTCACATTAGAGACAAAGAAACAAACCTTGATGATGTTGTCGTGTCTGGATACAGTTGAAGATTTGTAACAAAGATTTATATACGAATTAAAAACAAAAGCTATTTTCACTTGAATCGCTTATTGACCACCAAAGATTCGAGAAGAATCAAACATGAAAACACCAGGAATCCACGATCCGACAGTGCTGCCATATTCCAAAACTTCAACCTACCTGGGCGGTCAAGAAGTACGAGGTGTTCAGTTCTCAGAGACATGGCCAAATTACAAAGGCTGGATCCTCTGAACAAGACCAAGAAGTTAAAACGTGAAGAATGGGTCAAGAAATATCTGAAGACAGGTATTACAATGGTTTGTGGAGTAATGAGATGAGAGTGACTGTAGACGGACCGGAGCGAAGAGCCCGTGGTTGGATCAGTCGAATCAGATGCCAGCAAGTTGGAGTTGGGGTACTGGTGTGGGCAGGTGTTATTAAAGATGAGCTAGGTGGACCTTTTTTGGGACTCCAAAATCAACTTTATATTCTCCTGCCAATTTTAAAAAACACTTTCTCCAAGCAATTATACAGGAAAAAGTCTGCATCTTTCAAGAAGACTTATATTTAAATGGAAAACAATGCTCCATCACATCCGTCAAAGTTATCTAATGCATTGGAGGCCGGATTGACATGGCCGCCGTCTTCGCCTGAATTGAACCTTATTTCTCATAAGAAAGTCAAAACTTGACTTATGCTACTTAAAAGTTCTGATTTCAGAATCCTCAATCCTCAAAATTATATATTACCTAATAATTTTGCGCACAGTTTATGTCATATAGACCTCTTAAATGTTTTTTAAGATGTTTATATTTTTTAATTAACAGACAAAAGCTCATTCTAAGATGTTTAGCAGACGATTTTACACGGCAAATGTTTTAAAGATTTTAAGCAGACATCTTACAGATATATCTGGGAAGTAAAACATTAAACTAAGATTTTCATGTCATATTTATATTTGTTACTTTGCATTGTATCATAGCAGCTGTAGGAATTGAAAAAACACGTTACACATCTATGGAATTTTTACTCATTTAACCTTAAAAGTATGGAAAAGTATCGAGAATGTAAACAACATCATTCTAAATTTATAAATATATTAATTCATAGATAAATACTCTATATATTTTGCTATATTGTAAAGTACAACTCTTTAGGTACTTTATATCAGAATCAGAGCGAAGTAAGGACTATTCTTAGGTGTTGGAATTTTCTAGTACAAACATTCAACACAACAATGCGACACATGTAAGCATTTATAATATAAAAATAGTACTAAAAAACTTATGTTCAGTTGATTAACAATATATAATTCTAGTTACGTCAAGCTCCAGAGTAGTTTGGATAAAAATTGTGTGAGTTTGTGATTATAGAGTTAATAAGCTGTGATTCGAAGCAAAAGCAGTGTGTGTGTGTGTGTGTGTGTGTGTGTGTGTGTGTGTGTGTGTGTGTGTGTGTGTGTGTGTGTGTGTGTGTGTGTGTGTGTGTGTGTGTGTGTGTGTGTGTGTGTGTGTGTGTGTGTGTGTGTGTGTGTGTGTGTGTGTGTGTGTGTGTGTGTGTGAAACGACAGAATTGTTGTTTTATCTGAGCTCCTGTTTTCTCTCTTCTTTAGAAACCAGAAAGTCTATCCCATAAAGAGCTGGTACGACGAGCATCATCTCTGGTTACTGGCAGTTCTAATACTTTCCTAACACAAACCACTTTAGCACTGTTGGATTCCCTCCAAAGTTATACCAAGGTACGCACACATTTTGTAACATGCATTCATGTGTTTTATTTTAGAAATGTTACTAACAATATTACAATACAATATTTTTGTCTCATTCAGGTTATAAACAATCTGGTTTTGCTACACAAGCGATATGTGGCTTCTATCAGCAAACTTAGCCCTGCAGAAGAGGAGGCTATTTGGCAAGTCATTCTTCGTCAACGTCAAGAGGTAACAATTCATGTCAGATGGTGAAAAGTTTAATTATTTCAAATATTGTTTGACATAACCTGAGGTGCTGTATGTTGGTATACATTATATCCATTTTCTATTAGATTTAACTTTACTGACATAGAACAGAGCCAATCTTTACAAAAGTTGAAAATATAATAGTCTATAAATAACTTATGGTAAAGATGTAGAAATAGCAAATGAGGATTTTGTCACGTTACTTCTTGATTCTATGTGTGTATTAATATAATTACCTTAAAATACCACATTATGTTATGAATCTCATGTTACAATATTTCCCAACATAGATTAAAGGTAATCTTGTTGTTCCATGTTAAATAAGTTAATCCAGAGGCAAAAGGACTGTGAAAGATTTGAATCCTGTTGGGAGACAGCCATAAATCTCTCAGAGGTGGCAGCAGAAGCAGCCTTTAATGCAGGTAGGTTCAGTTTTATAAGGTCCCAGAACTTGTCTGCAATGGAGTTTAGTGGTACCCGCTGCCACGTGGTGGTCAATCATCGTGTTGCATCTTTTAAATTACATCATAGCTCAACTCTTGTTTTTCTCACTAGGTGCTGATCATGCATCCGTTACCGTCCAGAATAATCTACAGGTTGCACAGTCCCAGGTAAAACAGGCTAAACAGCTGTCGATGCAAGCCGAGAAAGAACTCAAAGACTCTAAAGCTGATAGGAGCAAGAGGCGTCAGAACTCCCTAAGCACTGGTAAAGAGGAAGATGAGGATATCCCAGATGCATATCTTCGAGAGGATTAAGACATAATGATGATTTCAACTAGTTTGACAAGTCAAAAATGATCACCAGCTCTATTTAGCTACTGTAACATTACTGGGTTCATGAGTAATATATAGAGTAATATTCCTGCAAATGTGGACTGGAGTCGGTTTCCTATTAATAATTATAAATTGTTAAAAAAAACACTTATGAACGAACAAAAGGTTATAAATCTGCCAGAATGAGATGGAATTAGATCTATTATTTCATACTTTACGTCAAGTCCGAAATCTTTAGGTATAATAGATAACATATAATGGATATATGAATCACTATAACAAACAAAAAACAGACTCTTTTGTGACATTTTTGCCGATAGTGCTTTTGTTTATTTATAAAATACTTGTTTGGAATTTCTGTTTCTTTTGATTCTCAATTTACAATTTTGCTTTCGTCTGTTTTATAAATTAAGGGTTTGGTATTTTTGTTTCCTTTGATTCTGGTTTTGCATAGAAGTCTTAGATACGCACAGATGTTATTTTCTAAAGGATATCTGCTTATTGGTTTGATGAGATACACTGTTGCAATTATGATCAAATAAAATTATTATAAGAAGACAAAATGAGTTTCTATAACTATTCTTTCTGTCTTTCTCTGTCCTGTGATGATCAGCCAGCAGATGGAGCTCTGAGATCAAACTTTTTATTGGAGCATGGTTTGAAAAGTCCTTTGTCAAGTGTTGTGCTATGTAAGGGTACTCTTCCAGCCTTTCAGCCTATCTGACCAGTGTGGTTAAAATTGCAAGCTCTCACATCAATCTTCCTAATAATGTCCTCTCTGCCTTGTACTTACCATGTCAAACACATCCATCAACCGTTCTGGTTGTAAGTGCTGGTTGCTGCAAGATTTTATCATGACATTAGGCAAATGATTTATTTTCTAAAGAGACCTGTTCTATGTTACCTGTCTAAGGAATGTTTAAATCTGCAGCTTGATGAAATACTGCAGTGTATATATTTGAATAAACTATATGTGTTCTGCAAAGAGGGAGTTAAGTCAGAATGTGTTGGTACAAAAGACAGCCGCAGACCTCTTTTTTAAAGGGTCCTTGAGGACTCATGCAACATTCCTGGAGCAGGCAACACCCTCGGTGTGCTTCTGAATTTCAGAAAAAGCACGGATAAAAAAATACTGTCTGATTTAGAATTTTTTTTGATAAGCCAAAGCTTTTATGTGTTATTGGGTGATAAATGACAAAAAAGATTCAACAGAGTTTTAAGGGACAGGTTTCAGCAATTACACCTCAAGTGCTCTGAAGTATGTCCATATTTCCAAGACAACTTCTGGAGCAAGATGAAGACTAGATCAACTGCACCATCACTTCAGTCTGGGATACATTACCATTTGAATGTTACCATGGCATCGCACAATTAAGGATACAAAACCTCTTTTGATAGAAGCTTGCCCAGCATCAAACTTCTTTGTTTTTTTGGCTAACAAGTCTTTTATCTAATGGAATCTGATTTAAATAAAAATAAAATACATGTTGTTGTAAAAGGGAGAATCCACTCAAAAACAAAAAATCTGTCATGGATCCTTCATCCAAGTCATTCCTTAACTGTATGAATTTCTTTGTTCGGTTCAAAAAAAGAAAGATATTTGGAAAAATGTTCACAATCGAGATTTGGAGCACGGTTGACTACTAAAGAATATATATTGTATTATTTTTGTGTGGTGTTGAAAACACTAGATGATATTTTGAAGAATTTAGGAAAGCAAACAGTTCTGAGAAACTTCACAACCATTGTTTCTGTCAATGACACACCAGAAATGTTAACATTCTTTCAAATATCTCTGCTGGATTCTAGAAAACAAAGACAATTTATACAGGTTCGGACACCTGGACCGTGAGTAATTTTCATTTTTTAAATGTGTTCAACTTTGTCTATTTTGCGTATTTAACCCTTAAGGCCAGTTCACATTGCTGACGAACCAAAAAGAGTGAAACGATTGAAGTTTTATCAAGCATTCATGATAAAAAAGACTGTAAAATGCCACAAAAGGCTTCTGACCAGTACTATAGGATCTGATGTGAAACATTTTGTGATCAATATACAGATAAACGTGGATTGAGATATTGTCACACTTTGACATGTTTTAACAAGAATATGTTCTGGCTGGTTATGACTTCTGTATTTATGGCACTACGTAAACGTATGTTCTTGTTAACAGATATTGCTAATCTGGAAAGAAAAGGTTGATGCATGCAGTCATATTTATATACTTAATAAAGTTAAGTAATCAAGCAGTTACATTCTGATGAGTCTGATGGTTTTAACTAAAGAAATATAAATCCCTTTGTCATTTAACATATGACTTTTATTTTTTAACATCTATTTGTTTTACATACATTTATTTGAGCTCAAAAACACAACGTAAATGATCATTTTAAATAAAAGCAGTACATATTTATAAAATTATTCTAAAAAGCATAAGTACTGGTAAAAAAATGTATGTTATAATATACGGTTCAAATATAATATAACTGTCAGGATTGGGATGGATGGTGAAGGAGAGAGAACCCAAATGCAGGCGAGATAGCGTGAAATAACAGGACTTTAATAAAAAACACAAAACAAAAACCCACGATGGGGAAAACAGTATACTAAAAACAATAACAAGGGCAAACAAAAGACTTCCCACGAGGGGGCACAAAACTAGGTAATATTAATATAACTAAAACAAGGCAAAACAGGGACAATCAAAACAGGAACATAAAACACTAACAAGACCGTAACACGAACAAGGATTCAGGGACAAGATCATGAATACGAGTAACACATGTAACAAGCATAATGCAGCGACACAGGACAGAAAACACAAGGGCTTTATATAGGGAAACATAACAAGGGATAACGACACGAGGCAGGTGTGGGGAATGACACAATGATGGGAAGCTAGACGGGATACCAAGGGGGCGGGGTCAAGAGACGAGACAAGAGAGCACATGGCATGTAAGAAAACAATACCATGTGACACTCACACAACACAGGTCTGCCATGACTCTGCCAAAAACAGGAAAAACATGACCAAGATAGGCAGAATCATGACAGAACCCCCCCCTTAAGGAACGACATCCTGGCGTTCCTCAAGGGAGCCGACAAACAGAACAGGACATAAACACAACCAGCACACGGACCTGGTGCTGTCACGACCTGGTCCACCAAACTAGAGAATACATGACAAGGACCAGATCATGACAGCACCCCCCCCCCAGGGAACACATAGCAACCCTGAAGGGGACACAACAGACAAAGACCATGACAAGACCAGAACACATTACAAGAAAAACACAAACAAAGGGCATACAGACAAAACAAAACACACGGACATGGTATTGTCATGATCCGGTCCACAAGACTACAGGATATTTCACAAGAAGAACCAGATCATGACAATACCCACCCTTAGGGAGCACCACCTGGCGACCCTAAGGGGAACATATATTAGGGGACACAGCAGACAATGACATGGACAAAGACATTAACCACACACACATAACAGAACAAATCATAGGTACAACAGACATTACAATAAAAGGGTTGGGGTGACATAATAAAAATAACATAGACGGGATGGGAGGGGGGGGAACAAAATGTCCAAACTGAGGGGGACGAGACAAGGGTGTGACAGGGGGAGTCCTAGGGGCTTGAGTCCGTGCGGGCTTAGGGCTGGGTTTGGGCACCCGAGTTCTTGCCCGCACTGATGCCCCCGAGGGCGCTGAAGCGGCAGAGAAAGCCGGCTGTACCGGCGCAGGAGCCGCGTGGAAAGCCGGCTGTACCGGCGCAGGAGCCGCGTGGAAAGCCGGCTGTACCGGCGCAGGAGCCGCGTGGAAAGCCGGCTGTACCGGCGCAGGAGCCGCGTGGAAAGCCGGCTGTACCGGCGCAGGAGCCGCGTGGAAAGCCGGCTGTACCGGCGCAGGAGCCGCGTGGAAAGCCGGCTGTACCGGCGCAGGAGCCGCGTGGAAAGCCGGCTGTACCGGCGCAGGAGCCGCGTGGAAAGCCGGCTGTACCGGCGCAGGAGCCGCGTGGAAAGCCGGCTGTACCGGCGCAGGAGCCGCGTGGAAAGCCGGCTGTAACGGCGTTGAAGCAGGACTTGGATCCGGGACAGGACTTGGATCCGACGTCGGGACAGGACTTGGATCCGACGTCGGGACAGGACTTGGATCCGACGTCGGGACAGGACTTGGATCCGACGTCGGGACAGGACTTGGATCCGACGTCGGGACAGGACTTGGATCCGACGTCGGGACAGGACTTGGATCCGACGTCGGGACAGGACTTGGATCCGACGTCGGGACAGGACTTGGATCCGACGTCGGGACAGGACTTGGATCCGACGTCGGGACAGGACTTGGATCCGACGTCGGGACAGGACTTGGATCCGACGTCGGGACAGGACTTGGATCCGACGTCGGGACAGGACTTGGATCCGACGTCGGGACAGGACTTGGATTCGGGACAGGACTTGCATCCGGGACCGGCACTGCAACCTGGACCCGCCGCTTCTTCTTTGAGCGACGGGTGAGAGTAGATGTTGCGGGAGGGGGCGGGACCATCTCTGGACCCGAGGAATCCGATGGGGAGTCCCAGGACTTCCTCCTGGCTCTTCTCCCTCGGACGGTGACAGGGGGACCGGCTGGACTGGGAACGGGGAGTAGGGAGCTGGCGGCGCTAGAGCTGGGAGGAGCTGAGTCCCCCAATGTGGCCGTGGCCAGGACGCAATCCTCCGGGACCGTGGCCAGCGGGCTGGAACCCCAGGTTGGAGCTGCTGGCCACGGATCATCCCGGTTGATCACGTACCTGGCCACGTCTGAGAAAGGGAGGGGACTCAGCATTGTCATCTCCCTGGGCTTGAGGGGCTTGGTCAGGCAGCTGTTAAATATCACCGCCTTCTCCCTCTCCCCAAACTCGGTCTCCGCCGCCACCGTCTGGAAGGCCTGGGCGAAGGCCCGGATCCCTCTGTCTCCCTGGCGAAACCCGAACAGTAAGCGGGACTCCGCATTACGCAGCCATGTTTGTTCGCCTGCTGGGTTCAGTTGTGGTCGCTGCATTCTGTCAGGATTGGGATGGATGGTGAAGGAGAGAGAACCCAAATGCAGGCGAGATAGCGTGAAATAACAGGACTTTAATAAAAAACACAAAACAAAAACCCACGATGGGGAAAACAGTATACTAAAAACAATAACAAGGGCAAACAAAAGACTTCCCACGAGGGGGCACAAAACTAGGTAATATTAATATAACTAAAACAAGGCAAAACAGGGACAATCAAAACAGGAACATAAAACACTAACAAGACCGTAACACGAACAAGGATTCAGGGACAAGATCATGAATACGAGTAACACATGTAACAAGCATAATGCAGCGACACAGGACAGAAAACACAAGGGCTTTATATAGGGAAACATAACAAGGGATAACGACACGAGGCAGGTGTGGGGAATGACACAATGATGGGAAGCTAGACGGGATACCAAGGGGGCGGGGTCAAGAGACGAGACAAGAGAGCACATGGCATGTAAGAAAACAATACCATGTGACACTCACACAACACAGGTCTGCCATGACTCTGCCAAAAACAGGAAAAACATGACCAAGATAGGCAGAATCATGACAATAACTGCCTTTCTCATCTCAACGTATCTGCAAACTGGTATCAAGACAAACATCCACACCGAAAAACGTATATTTTATTGACCCCAAATCACACATTAAATAGATCCGTGAGATGTACATCGGAATTAAATTCATAGATCATTGTAAAGCTGTCAGTCACCCAGCAAGGAAGCCAGTCTTATGATTTTTAATCATTGGAGTACCTCATAAATACATCCTTTCCTCTGCCAGGTGAGAATGTGTGCCCAGTTTTTTCTTGAAAGAAGGGTTTGCCAGAAAAGTTTGCTTTAGAATTCCATACCCTAAGATTAAAGACTTGAAAATGTTAAACCAATAGTGGTAAACATGGAACATAAGTATATACATAAATTTCCAACGTCTCTGTAGGATATTTTTCAAAAAGGCGTCTGAACTTTACTCTAACAACTTGTCTTTCTAATGACCAAAAGAGATATCGTTTGATTCCTTCCATGGAGTCACAACAAAATAGATTTAGGGTTCAGCTTGAGATTTGACTGTGAATGGGTCTTTGGAAGCCAACCCTTCTGGAAACAATTTGACAAAATCTCAGCTGAAAGGATTTAGACTGTCATTGGGCTGATGATGAGGATGTGATTCAAATGGGTCTTTGGAGACTCTTGGAAATTCTGTCTTGATGTACTTTTAAAAGTTTGGTTGAAGGACGTTGTTAATCAATCATTTATTTTATCTTTTCAAAATGTGGTGCTACAGAGCCAACATGCCGCATATACTGGAGCCTAAATTATATTAAGGACAACTCATAAAACTACATTGGCTTCCTGTAGCAGCTCACATTGAATTTAAATGTCTTCTCATTGCCTACAAGACCACCACCGGTTCAGCACCCACTTACCTTAACTCACTAATGCAAAGATATAGGCCATCAAGATCTCTGCGCTCCGCAAATGAGCTGAGACTTGTGGTACAGGCTCAAAAGGGTAAGACATCTCTCTCTCTCTCTCTCTCTCTCTCTCTCTAGGGTAAGAAATCTCTCTAAGGGTAAGAAATCTCTCTCTAGGGTAAGAAATCTCTCTCTAGGGTAAGAAATCTCTCTCTAGGGTAAGACATCTCTCTCTAGGGTAAGACATCTCTCTCTAGGGTAAGAAATCTCTCTCTAGGGTAAGACATCTCTCTCTAGGGTAAGAAATCTCTCTCTAGGGTAAGAAATCTCTCTCTAGGGTAAGAAATCTCTCTCTAGGGTAAGAAATCTCTCTAGGGTAAGAAATCTCTCACTAGGGTAAGAACTCTCTCTCTAGGGTAAGAAATCTCTCTCTAGGGTAAGACATCTCTCTCTAGGGTAAGACATCTCTCTCTAGGGTAAGAAATCTCTCTCTAGGGTAAGAAATCTCTCTCTAGGGTAAGAGTTCTCTCTCTAGGGTAAGAAATCTCTCTCTAGGGTAAGAAATCTCTCTAGGGTAAGAAATCTCTCTCTAGGGTAAGAAATCTCTCTGGGGTAAGAAATCTCTCTCTAGGGTAAGAACTCTCTCTCTAGGGTAAGAAATCTCTCTCTAGGGTAAGAAATCTCTCTAGGGTAAGAAATCTCTCTAGGGTAAGAAATCTCTCTAGGGTAAGAAATCTCTCTCTAGGGTAAGAAATCTCTCTCTAGCGTAAGAAATCTCTCTCTAGGGTAAGAAATCTCTCTAGGGTAAGAAATCTCTCTAGGGTAAGACATCTCTCTCTAGGGTAAGAAATCTCTCTCTAGGGTAAGAACTCTCTCTCTAGGGTAAGAAATCTCTCTCTAGGGTAAGAACTCTCTCTCTAGGGTAAGACATCTCTCTCTAGGGTAAGAAATCTCTCTCTAGGGTAAGAACTCTCTCTCTAGGGTAAGAGATCTCTCTCTAGGGTAAGAAATCTCTCTCTAGGGTAAGAAATCTCTCTCTAGGGTAAGAAATTTCTCTCTAGGGCAAGAAATCTCTCTCTAGGGTAAGAAATCTCTCTCTAGGGTAAGAAATCTCTCTCTAGGGTAAGAAATCTCTCTGTAGGGTAAGAAATCTCTCTCTAGGGTAAGAAATCTCTCTCTGAGTAAGAAATCTCTCTCTAGGGTAAGAAATCTCTCTCTAGAGTTAGAAATCTCTCTCTAGGGTAAGAAATCTCTCTCTAGGGTAAGACATCTCTCTCTAGGGTAAGAAATCTCTCTCTAGGGTAAGAAATCTCTCTCTAGGGTAAGAAATCTCTCTCTAGGGTAAGAAATCTCTCTCTAGGGTAAGAAATCTCTCTAGGGTAAGAAATCTCTCTAGGGTAAGAAATCTCTCTAGGGTAAGAAATCTCTCTAGGGTAAGAAATCTCTCTCTAGGGTAAGAAATCTCTCTCTAGGGTAAGAAATCTCTCTCTAGGGTAAGAACTCTCTCTCTAGGGTAAGAAATCTCTCTCTAGGGTAAGAAATCTCTCTAGGGTAAGAAATCTCTCTAGGGTAAGAAATCTCTCTCTAGGGTAAGAACTCTCTCTAGGGTAAGAAATCTCTCTCTAGGGTAAGAACTCTCTCTAGGGTAAGAAATCTCTCTAGGGTAAGAAATCTCTCTAGGGTAAGAAATCTCTCTCTAGAGTAAGAAATCTCTCTCTAGGGTAAGAAATCTCTCTCTAGGGTAAGAAATCTCTCTCTAGGGTAAGAACTCTCTCTAGGGTAAGAAATCTCTATCTAGGGTAAGAAATCTCTCTAGGGTAAGAAATCTCTCTAGGGTAAGAAATCTCTCTCTAGGGTAAGAACTCTCTCTCTAGGGTAAGAACTCTCTCTCTAGGGTAAGAAATCTCTCTAGGGTAAGAAATCTCTCTCTAGGGCAAGAAATCTCTCTAGCGTAAGAACTCTCTCTCTAGGGTAAGAAATCTCTCTGTAGGGTAAGAAATCTCTCTCTCTCTCTCTCTCTAGGGTAAGAAATCTCTCTGTAGGGTAAGAAATCTCTCTCTAGGGTAAGAAATCTCTCTAGCGTAAGAACTCTCTCTCTAGGGTAAGAAATCTCTCTGTAGGGTAAGAAATCTCTCTCTAGGGTAAGAAATCTCTCTGTAGGGTAAGAAATCTCTCTGTAGGGTAAGAAATCTCTCTCTAGGGTAAGAAATCTCTCTGTAGGGTAAGAAATCTCTCTCTCTCTCTCTCTCTTGGGTAAGAAATCTCTCTCTAGGGTAAGAAATCTCTCTCTCTCTCTCTCTCTAGGGTAAGAACTCTCTCTCTAGGGTAAGAAATCTCTCTAGGGTAAGAAATCTCTCTCTAGGGCAAGAAATCTCTCTAGCGTAAGAACTCTCTCTCTAGGGTAAGAAATCTCTCTCTAGGGTAAGAAATCTCTCTCTAGCGTAAGAAATCTCTCTCTAGGGTAAGAAATCTCTCTCTAGGGTAAGAAATCTCTCTCTAGGGTAAGAAATCTCTCTAGCGTAAGAACTCTCTCTCTAGGGTAAGAAATCTCTCTGTAGGGTAAGAAATCTCTCTCTAGGGTAAGAAATCTCTCTCTAGGGTAAGAAATCTCTCTCTAGGGTAAGAAATCTCTCTCTAGGGTAAGAAATCTCTCTCTAGGGTAAGAAATCTCTCTCTAGGGTAAGAAATCTCTCTGTAGGGTAAGAAATCTCTCTCTAGGGTAAGAAATCTCTCTCTAGGGTAAGAAATCTCTCTCTAGGGTAAGAAATCTCTCTCTAGGGTAAGAAATCTCTCTCTCGAACGTTCTCTGCTTCAGTTCCTCGATGGTGGAACGATCTGCCTCTGGCTTCACGCTTGTCAGACTCGGTCTCTATCTTTAAAAAACTCCTAAAAACTCATCTTTTCCGGCTACACCTAACTCACTAACTCACTAACTCACTCAATCTATCAAAAAAAAAAAAAATTGTATTTTGTAACTTCTCTCTCTGTGTAACTCGGTAACATTGTTGTAGCACTTGTTCACCTATTGTTGTATCGGCTATTTACCGCTTCATTGTCTCCTCGACTATTGTAAGTCGCTTTGGATAAAAGCGTCTGCTAAATGACAAAATGCAAATGTAATGTAAATGTAAACTTATAAATTCTCCAAACGTATGTTACTACAAATGTTATCTGTTGTAATTTAATCTCATCGTTTCCCTGCTCTCGAGATCCACATGTCCTCGTGGAGAGTGACTTCATAGTTCTGCAACACTGTAGGAAGTGTGATGTCATTTCTAAAGATGTCATTCACATAAAATGATTGTTGTTGGATTCGTATACAAATGAAACTTAAGAAATTGCCAATTTCACAACAGCGGGGTGAAGCACCCGGCATCAGTGTGACTATAGGATTAGTTTTATGGGTGACCAGCGATGGGGTGAGGGGCTTTCTTTGGGGCTTTGGGAGAGGAAGAGCACAGATTGGATGCTGCAGCATCTTTGCATTTATGAGAAGGCCCTTAAAGTAGATTATGAGGGGCACAGAGGATTAAACGGGACGCAGGGTGCGCGCCCCTCATGTATGAGACCCCCAAACAACAAATCGAAAATGTGAATGTTGTACATCTAATCCAAGTCTTCTTTTCATCTGCAAGACATTTTTAAGACGTCTTCCATCAGTTGTGACACACTTCTGTATGTCTATAAGATGTGATTTAGAAATAAAAGTGTGTCCTCAAAAAACAAAACATGTGACACAAGGACTCTCAACAATTGCTCAAATTATGCAGTAATAAAACAATAAAACTTGGCATCATTACTCAATAAGCATTGGTAACATGAAGCAGGTCTGCTTTGAGCTTTGGTACATTCCAGCACTTCTTAATTTTAAGTTATAAATAAAAATAGAAATGAAAACTACTTTTAGATGAAACCTTATATGAAGAAAGACATTATGTCATAACAAACTTGAGTTAGTTTGATTGATAATTGCGTTTTTAAGGATTCGGGTGAGCACAAACACCCCTGTGATGAAGCTCAACAGTGGTACGGTCCGGACTCAGCTCTGTCTCTATGGAGTTGTTGCTGAGGAGCATTCAGAGCGACGGGGCGCGCGCGCGAGGGAGGACGCGAGGAGAGATGGCGCTCGGAATAAGTGCCCGGTGTGTCGGGAATATCCCGAATAAAGCCGAGAGGAACATCCGGATCCTGTTTCTCCTGTCTTTTGTGTCAGGTATGTCCGCTCTCGCGAGGTCTCATCAAGTTTGGGGCTATCCGTTGAAACTATCGAGCGCGTGCACGCGATGCCGTCCGGGCTCCGTCGACCCTCGAAACTTTCCCAAACTTCAGCGCGTCCCCATGGGGTGGACAGGGGTGTAGAGACGGCACCTCTGCTCTTGGTTTTGTCGTACCGTTGTTTTTCCCGCGAACTCCGAAGCGCAGGAACCTCGCACGAGGACCGGGATTCGGCTGCCATGGAAACATTGGAGCGGAAGTGGAGACACTCGAGTTTGATTGAGATGCTTCAGTTTTCGGACAGTTGTTGTGAGCCCTTGACGTCCGTGTGGTGCCAGGACACTGTGTTGGGTATCGTGTGGTCAGCTGTGGGCGGGTTAGAGAGTGGGACTTGTGAGGGGGAGGTTGTGGGTTCGAATCCCAGGGTCAGCAGACAAGTGCCCTTGAGCAAGAGACCTAACCCATGTTTGCTCTGTAATGGTTCTAAGTCGTTCTAAGCATCTGCCAACAGGTAAAATGTTTGACTTGCATGCAGAAGGTTGTGGGTTCGAAACCCAATACCGACAGACAATGACTGAAGTGTCTTTGATCAAGGCACCTAACCCATGTTTGCTCTGTAATGGTTCTAAGTCGCTTTGGATAAAAGCATCTGCCAACAGGTAAAATGTCTGACTTGTAAGCAGAAGGTTGTGGGTTCGAATCCCAATACCGGCAGACAATAACTGAAGGGTCCTTGATCAAGGCACCTAACCCATGTTTGCTCTGCAATACCTGTAAGTCGCTTTGGATAAAAGCGTCTCCCAAATTAAAAACATGTTGGACTTGTAGGTTGCTGGTACAAATCCCAGCGCTGGCAGACAACAACCCAAGTGCCCTTGAGCAAGAGACCTAACCCATGTTTGCTCTGTAATGGTTCTAAGTCGCTTTGG
Source organism: Triplophysa yarkandensis (assembly GCA_033220385.1). Lineage (NCBI taxonomy): Eukaryota > Metazoa > Chordata > Actinopteri > Cypriniformes > Nemacheilidae > Triplophysa > Triplophysa yarkandensis. Next base: position 1,400,343 of record CM065658.1, on the reverse strand, counting down.
ATAAAAGCATCTGCCAACTGGTAAAATGTTTGACTTGCATGCAGAAGGTTGTGGGTTCGAATCCCAATACCGGCAGACAATGACTGAAGGGTCTTTGATCAAGGCACCTAACTCATGTTTGCTCTGCAATACCTGTAAGTCGCTTTGGATAAAAGCGTCTCCCAAATTAAAAACATGTTGGACTTGTAGGCAGAAGGTTGCTGGTTCAAATCCCAGCACTGGCAGACAACAACCCAAGTGCCCTTGAGCAAGAGACCTAACCCATGTTTGCTCTGTAATGGTTCTAAGTCGTTCTAAGCATCTGCCAACTGGTAAAATGTTAGACTTGCATGCAGAAGGTTGTGGGTTCGAAACCCAATATCGGCAGACAATGACTGAAGTGTCCTTGATCAAGGCACCTAACCCATGTTTGCTCTGCAATACCTGTAAGTCGCTTTGGATAAAAGCGTCTCCCAAATTAAAAACATGTTGGACTTGTAGGCAGAAGGTTGTGGGTTCGAATCCCAGTTCCAGCAGACAATGACTGAAGTTCCCATAATCAAGGCAACTTACCCCTGTTTGCTCTGCAATGCTTGTAAGTCACTTCGGATGAAAGAGTCTGCCAAATGAAAACAATGTTTGACTTGTACGTAAAAGGTTGTGGGTTCGAAACCAATTGTCAGCAGACAACAACTGAAATGCCCTTGAGCAAGGCACCTTACCCCTGTTTGCTCTGCAATGCTTGTAAGTCGCTTTGGATAACAGAGTCTGCCAAATGAAAACAATGATTGACTTGTAGGCAGAAAGTTGCGGATTTGAATCCCACTGCCAGCAGACAATGACTGAAGTGTCCTTAAGCAAGACACTTTATCCCTGTTTTGTTCTGCAGGCAAAATTTGCCACTGCATAATACTTGTCGCTTTGGATAAAAGCGTCTGCCCAATTTATAAATGTAAATGTAAATGTTTGCTTACCTCGTGAACCATGTCAAATGTGTCAACATACGGAGAGCTACGCATGTGCACACAAAATAAAGCAATTGATATGTTTTTTCAGTCTCTGTTTGCATCTTTTTTCATGAGAACTGGCCGATCCAGAACTTCAGATGAGCAGATTTTCTTAATTTGGCCAGCAGGACATTTGTATTGTTTAGCTGTACACCACGCTGTGGAAATAAATAACAATGGTGCACAGTTAAACCTATTTTGTCCCTGACAGTGTATACAAGCACACCTGTCATGACCGCAGTTGCCGGCAAATCTTTCAGCTGTGGTGTGTATCATTTTGCAGCTGTAGGGGACACACGCAGGCAGAGGTCAGACCAAAACACAGCAGCCGGGGCGGTATCCATAGTGACCGGTGTGTCTGGCAGCCGATCGATCCCTCCGAATTCCATCGTTTCCCTTACGTGGTCCCACTGTTCGCAACATTTGTTGGGCTCTTTAAGGAGCTTCGTGCTGTGCTTGATATGTTGGGGGTGCTTGCTGTCAATGCATATATAGGAGACAGTCATATTTACTTTTTGCGAAGTCTATTACTCTTACCCTGGATGACGGGAAGATATTTTAGGGACACATGCTTAACATCACCAAGGACTACAATAGCAGGGCATGTGCCTCACAACCTTGTGTCCGTATGAGGTCGGCCGCTGCGTCTCCTGTTCTCAGGTTGTCCAGACGTGGTGTGTTGTTAGCTGCACTGCAGTGAGTGATGGAAGCAGGGGAATGAGGAGGAAAGAATAACAGTCAAAATACCAGACAGGAGCTAAGGATTAGTCCTGGCATTCCTCCCTGGATAACCCACCCGTCCTCCCAGTCTTCCTCCACCTCTCACAAACTCCTCTTCACTTCATCCCATTCATGTTGTCTTAATTGCTTTTTTGCTCTCTGTCTTTGTCACTGTGTTCCATTTTTGTCCCAGATTCAAATTGGTGGGTTAATAATTTGCCTTGTGAATTTTCTCCCAGGGCATTTTCTTTGTTAAAGGGAGTTTCTCAGTGTGTGATATCTAAAGTAGGTGATCTCAGAAATCTTATAGATCTGTTTTAAGGTAATCACAACTGTGTTGTCCTCCTCAACAATATTCAGCAGTTTTTTATTTCAACATCTCATTGTTAATTTTGAGCTTATTTTACAACGAGTAAGCTTTGCCCCACATTTCTGTGCCTTTCTTATTACAAAATAAATATATAATTACCTTAAGGAGAAATCGAATGTAGTTTCAATTGTGCAACATGAAAACACGTTTCAGCTATAAACCCTTTGTTTCACTTTTCGCTTTTTCGGTAAATGATGAAACTCCAAATGGTGATGAGGTTTTTACAGTTGTGGCAACTCAATACCATCATCCATTCATCTTCTACTTTTCTACAGAGCTTAAATTACGTTTTTTCTGTCCCATGAGAACTGAAGTACTAATACATGGATGAAGCGTTTGTAACATCAGTCCAAAAGCATGCGCATGTTAAAATATCGTAGGCACCATTGGCAAATAAGTTATATTAAAATTGATTTGTGTAATAACCTTAAATTCTTTATTAGAGGACAAACATGTATGTTGTGGTTATTGGAGTAGTTGATCTCCACTTTGAGAGGCGTTAAATAATAAATGACCTTATATATACCTTTTATGTATGGAGTAGAGTGAGCTCACTCTTGCTGTTGGTCATGATGTGTCTGTGGGATTTGCCACAAGCCGGATTTAAACCATCCATGTGGCATGTGTCATTGGCACATGTGCTTACCACTGGACCGGGGCTCAATGGTGATTCTATTTGAAATGACCGTCCATAAAGAAAATGCATTCTTTTTGGGACACTCACAGAATTGGGTGAAATTGCGTCATGTAATGGCTATTATGGTAGACATAAATAGTTATTCTCAGTCATTTCTAAAATGCCACAAGATACTGTTGGTCATTTAAGACTAGTGAAATTTCAACAGCTCCTCAAATTCCTCAGTTTTTTGGGTGTATATATCTACTTCTCATTGGTTTCTTAAATTGTGCCTTTTCCTCATGGATGTTTTCGATCTTGCTTTCCTGTTGTCCTCTTGTTCTGCCCTGCGGGATGGGCCGTTAGACTTTAAGTGTCCCTTTTCAACTCGCTGAACTGTAACATTGTAAAGCAAGACCAGGAACACAATGGCCTTCAGCCTGTTATTTTCATCTTTGAATTGTATGAGGTGGTTCGGAATAGAGATGAGCATTCCAGCTCTTGTGAAATTCAGTTGTCTGAGATTATATGACAAACTTAGGTATTTACGCACATCTACAGTATTGTAATGTATTGTGGTCTCAAGCTCGGGTGAACAAAAACACAGAAGCATTTTTTGATATATTAGTTAACACGCATCGATTTGAAAAGGGTTTGTGACATGTAAAGAAAAGCTTAAGAGGTGTCCCTGCCATAGGGAATTGAGCATCATTCATTTCTGTCCTTCTTCAAATGCTTAAAAAAAGAGGATTAAACCAAAGCAATAAAGGAGAACCCAGCTTAGAATCTTGCCGTGTGTGTGTGTGTGTGTGTGTGTGTGTGTGTGTGTGTGTGTGTGTGTGTGTGTGTGTGTGTGTGTGTGTGTGTGTGTGTGTGTGTGTGTGTGTGTGTGTGTGTGTGTGTGTGTGTGTGTGTGTGTGTGTGTGTGTGTGTGTGTGTGTGTGTGTGTGTGTGTGTGTGTGTGTGTGTGTGTGTGTGTGTGTGTGTGTGTGTGTGTGTGTGTGTGTGTGTGTGTGTGTGTGTGTGTGTGTGTGTGTGTGTGTGTGTGTGTGTGTGTGTGTGTGTGTGTGTGTGTGTGTGTGTTTTATGGTTGACATTGTTAAAGCAAACAAACATTTTTAGGAAACAACTTGTGATCTTTGCATTTTTCTTAAATATTCAATCGCAGAAATGACCTGCTGTCTTCTGACCAGTTCATAAAGACCAGCCCAGTTTCTTTGACCTCTATATGAGGCAGCTGTCTCGCTGTGGGTGGGGAGATGGCCTGTGTGTCTTTGAGCCTGCGGTTTTGACATATCCCCTCTTTAGTGCCTAACTTTACTCTCTGGCTTGATTACTTTTTACAGCTGTTATAGACTGTGGCCAAAGAAATTACTCGCTATGGTTAATCCCTAAGGTTTTTCGAGGGCCCTGTTAGCCTTGTGTTGTCGGATAGTTATGAGTTTTAACCAGACTAAATACTGTAAATTACTCATCCTCTTGTCATTTTAGAACTGGATGATTTTCTATCTTTCGCAGAACACAAATATTCAGATATATTTTAAAGGATGTTGTTAACCAATAACCACCATTTACTTGTTTTTGTAAGGACACAAAATGGTTTTCTTTAACAACATTTTTATCTTTTGTGTGAGTAAATGAGGACAGAATTATCATTTTGGTGTGAACTGTTCCAATGTAAGACCGATGTGGTGTTAAAACTCCTGCCACCAATGGTCTACTTAACTTATAAATAGTACTTCTCCTGTAGATTCAATGGGTTTTTGAATTCGTGATAAAGATTCAATCCTTAACTAACATCTCTCATTATGCTTGTTCAAAAGTTGTAACTTAAGATAAAAAGTTGTAACACAGAAATATCTGGAATGTAAAGTCATGACTTTAATTTCACAGAAATTATGAAAAATGTGTACTCCAAAGCTGAACTTTCTTGAACACTTAATGTTGTGACGCAGGTAAGGTAAAAACAAGTTCGAACAGTTGTTTAATTATTTATTAATTTTAGAGCAATAAAAGTTTACTGGTCCGATCCGTCAACAGACGGTCTTTCCGGTTCCAAGACGATACCTTTTATTGCTAGTGGTGCAGCCAAAATAAAGGGAACGTGGCTAAAGCTAATGTTAACGTAAACTTGGCTAGACATGTTTTCGTAATGAGGAAAATACAGACTGAATCGTAGAATTCAGGCATTAAAACTGAATTCTCAATACCAACCGCAGGATGGCCGGTGAAGTATTTCTATGCCAGAAAGTAGCACTGAACAGGTCTTATAATTAAAATTTGTCTATAAATAGCATTAATTAGCATTTAGCTGAGGTTTAAATGTGTAAATCTGGCCTGTTTAGTGTCTCACACCAAAGCAATATACACACAGATATAAATCATCACAAGTCCTTAATCAGGAGTCAAGTGTAAATATAAAAGTCTAGATAACCATATGAAGAAACTGCTTGTAAAAAAATTACAACATTTATAATTAGGAATTTAAACTGCAAAGAAAAACACAGGAGACAACTAAGATACTGGTATATATTAACAAAGTATGCTGTGTTTTTATGATTTTTTTTCTTAAAAACACTGTTGTAGTATCATTTTTTTTTCATTTTTAGTTTATGAATAATAATTTGAAATGTTGGCACTATTAAGGCGTATGTATTAAAATGAAAAACAGAGAATCTAGAAAAATTTTAAATGAAAAAAATTGAATTTGGGAGATTGTAAAACGGATTTCACAGGCCCCTGCATGTGGTAGGCAAAAGAGGACAAGATTCTCTTTGCAATTAATTTGAAAGTAAAAGCATTTTGGCTATAAATCGGTTGGTCACAAAGAAATTGTTCCTTGTTTCTTAGGTATTACCAATTGCATCTTTTTTACGTTATTGTTCTTTTTTGTTATCAAGGTCAAAAGAACCAATAATTAATGTATCTACCATTTAGAAGCATCCAGTTTTTGATTGCGTCAAAATATATATTTTTTGCGTCAAACCCTGTAAACAAATGCATTTTTTTCTTTATTTCTGACGAATAAAATTTTAAAAATATTTCTAAGAATAATACAAAAATGAGTCATCTATGGTGTGATTCATGAAAGAGAGCAGAAAAATGTCAGATTTCCTACAGATTCTGACGACTGTCACGATTTTTCTTGTTTCTCTGCTTAGGTGCTGTTTTGTTTCCATGGTGTCTCTCTCTTTCTTCACAGTTCCCCGTCTTTACTCCCTCTGTACTCAAACCTGTATTCCACGTCCAATCACTGTTGATTATATTTATTGCATGCTATTTTCAGATTGATGCATACTGGCCCAGTTTATGCATATTTGTGGCATTATGCTGTGCTTTTAGGTATTTCACAGACTGTCCCAGGACGCATTAAAGTCCATGGGGACCCTGAGGGGCTCTTCAGCAGTTCTACAAAAGACTGTTTGTATGTGACATGTTGCCAGTTTCAACCCTCTCTTTGTGTGTGCCTGCAGCTCTGGAAGGTTTTAATGAGAAGCTTGTTAAGTTTTGTATGTGTGTCATTGATTTACTCTTGTTTAGATTTCCATTTAGTAACGGTATGGCTGCTCAAATTCTATAATGCCCACATTATGTATTTGTCAGACTTGATGTTATCTCTGTCGTAGCCCTGAGAGACCTGGACAGCAGTGTAATTGACCCTGAATTAATCTCTATTTTTAAATGTTAACCTAGTCAGGCAATCTCAAAAACTCTGGATTTGCTGATGGTCATACTTTTGTTGCTGTTAATGCATTGTGGTGTTTGATGTTGGATGTAATGCAATAGAAAGCTTTTTAAACCCATCAAAAATGCTTGGAATGCAATGGATTACACTTCGCTTCTCAGAAGGTTCTCCACGCGATCCCAGGTCTTATTGTAGATGTGACCCGATTGTGAGGTCAGCGACCTCCCAACACGGTCTCTATTTGCAATATAAGCCTGTATGCACATCTGTAAACAACTCCTCCCATATATCATTTGTATGCTTCTAAAGTGTAATTTTTTAAATACATTACATTTTTTAGAGGTTTTGTATTGTTTTCCTATTACCTTACTTTGCCTTTCCTATTGACGCTGTACGTAGGGATCAATGATTACAATTCAAGTTAAACTCAGGTCCCAAGAAACTACAATCCACTCATAAAACTATGTGCAGCACATTTTACTGAGGACAGTTTCCCTAATCTCAATCAGTTTAATGCCGGATTTACATAAGGATCATCGTTGAAAGATGGAGATGTTCCCTCTATTGTTTATGGACCACAAACTGTAAGTGTGTTTTATTATATAAGTTGATGCGTTTAACAAGACGCCATCAGTTGTTTGTTTATAATGATCAGTTTTAATTATTTGTTGATTATATCTATTGTTTTTTGTTTAAACACATGCTGGTTAAGATTTGGGCAAAGTGTAGCTGCAGACATGTAAATCATCGTTCTATGTTAAGGCGCATAGTTAAGCCATGCTTGCACAAGTTCTACTCGATCCTTCTTGTCTATGTTCTCCATGTCTGATTCGGGATCGAATTAGTAAGATTAAATGTCTTTATTATCAATTTGACCCAGAATCGCGCTTGCTTTGCTCTCGAATAACAACACGGCAGCCACTGGCCCATTCAGAACTCATTATGTATTTCTGATTGCGGGACTTTCATCAGAACCAGGAGAATATCAGCTGTTTTCATGACAGGGGGAACAGTGTTAGACAGAATTATGTGACCTTTAATGTTTTTAAAAGATTTAAGTTTAATATAAGTGACTATTTTTGTGATATTTACCAAGCCATATGAAATATTTTACAGCGTATTTGATGACTGCTGAAAACCTCCTAAAGCTTATTCTGAATCTCGATCACTGTACTCTATTAAAAGGCCTTAGGTCACTTCAATGATTGTAAGATTGATCTGTGTTTTCTTTGGGTGTGAGATTGAACTCTTGAGCCGGTGAAAACCAAAGCTTCTGTTTTGTTTCACTTGTTTTCACAATCGAAGGCAGTTCCCCCACTTATCTTCGTACACCAGGGGTTTTCACAGGCACGCAGAGACTGTAAAGTGGTCACTCATTCGTCACAAAAGCATTGTATGTTGTTCATCCTGTTCACTTATCAGCATTTGAGTGTAAACCATGGTTGGCCGTCTTGTTCTCTTAAGTACCCCTTGCCCCTAAATTGTGCAACTAGCTTCTCTCTTGGAGCCAATCAACACATGGAATATTGTAGTGGTGGCAGCAGTCTTCCACTTTTCACCAAAAGTCATTCTACAATCACTCCATTCCATCTTTGTTCCAGGTTTTCCCTGTCCCTTGCATTTCCGGGGCAAGAAAACATTGAAAACAATCTTAAAGAACAATTTTGTTATCCCTTGATTCAACTGGGTCAATTTTAAACTTTTATAAAGCAGTTCACCTAAAATCCTTCCAGTGTTGACGCACACATGCTCTATCATTCATGGAAATATCAAGATTCCCGCCTAGATCGGGATCTTAGCTCTGCCTGTTTGAACAGCTCATAGCTCCCCAGCATCTTAGCATGTTGGCTTCTTTCTTTATAGCGTTCCACCAATGTAACCCTTCCTGGTTTTCTCATTTTGTCACTCTGGAATGCACGCTCTGAAATGCAGTTCTGACAGCCACGACAGACGAGGATCTCTATAATTGAGTTTCCTCTCTTTCAAACGCACCAGAACGTTATGCAGCGGCTGTAATTATGAAAGCTCGGCAGCTCCTCGCTGATGACATCATCGCTGTTTCCAGCTCTAAATGGCCTCATTCTGGTGTAGGGTATCATTACCTCGAGTTATAACGAGCAAACAAGAAACCCTGCATGTGTCTTGTATGTTGTTGTCATCATCTCTATCCTTGCATATCGTGGTTGTCATTAACTGATTCTTCGACCAATTTTGATGCGTCAGCTCTGTAAGTGAACCTCCATGAGATCAGTCTAGAGTTCCTGAGTTTGTTAAGAGCTGGCGATTGAAAGATAAGCAGTATTAACTTTTAATTTAAGTACACTTATTTTAAATCTATTAGCACATGTAGAGAATTGGACTCCTGCATCCCATCCAGTTGCTTTTAACTCGTGTCTATCGTGCGTTCATGCATGTGTGTATTTGTGTGTGTGTGTCCAAAACACTTGAAGTGCAATTTTTCAAAGAAAAGTAAAAGAACATTTTCCATACTTTTGCTTATTTTCTGCTGTAGTTTTTGTACCTCTAGCTTACTCTGGAAATATGTCATTGTGATGCTATAAATATAGTTGGGTTTTGTATGATGAATTGCTTGAGATTTTGTTTTTTTTCAATTGTATCTTGAAATAAGTGTCTGCAAAACAAGCAAGAACTATTTTGTGTTGATTGTCTGACTCGTGGTTACTATAACTATTTATATTAAGGTGATTTATATGAATGTTTCACTAAACAATATGAAGTGGTACAACGGATTACAAAACTCGTGGTTCGGATCCCTCATGGTTTTTGAGTCACAGATCGGACCGTTTTTAGATCAGCAAAAAAGGGGAAGGGTCAAATGTAATTGTTTTTTTTATTTATTACAAGAACAGTTCGGAAAGGAACTTTCGCTTTTATCACAAATACCTTAATACAATTTTTTTTTTTAAGTTTCAATAATTTCATATTTGTGCAACAATTAAACAATTGAAACAATCTGAGACTTAAAAACAGACCTAACCTTATAATGAATTTTTTTTTTCAAAAAGATGAGCATGTCTACAGACCTCTTAGCAGTCACATTGTCACCTGCCGTGGAGAAAACCCCCTATTAGGCACTGAGGTCAAGTCACCTTTATATTTATAGCACTTTAAACAAATTACATTGCGTCAGAGCAGCTTAACAACATTGATTGTAGAACAGTGTGTCTATATACAAAAAGTGGAAGTGCCTGTCACAGCAAGGTAGTGTCTTGCCATCTTTGCAATGTAAGGGAATTTACATTTATTGTGTTTCCACCATACCAGTGGTTTACAACTATCCATTGGCAAACTGCTTGCTGCTCTGTATGACACCACCTCCTCTCTTATTGTGTTGGATAGAGTTTTGTCTCTGTCAGACCTCTTTACAAAGCTTCCCCCAAAAAGCTCTTGAATGTCTGACTTCTTTTGTTGAGAGGCAGCATCTGTGTGCTACAGTGTATTGGCTCTGTAGCTTCACCCTGCAGAAACAATTACTCCTTGAACTATCGAGTTATTGAACTACATTTCTTATCATATGCCATCAATAACATATGACAGTAAAATTTCCAAATTATATTAATACTAAATAATATGAATAGTCTTATTATTTTTACCTCTTCTTAAGCAATAATCTCAGTTGTGAGATCAGTGTCTGTCTTCTCACGTAGGGCAGGGTCTATGTCGAAGACTTAAACCTTGGTTCAAGGGCAGTAGATCTGTGAAGATAATCTTGTATTTCAGGGGTGTTGGTGTATATGGTGTATCTGGAAATCAGGTCCCCTCTTATGGCAGCATTCACATCTCTGGTGATGCTGCTGTGTTCCTCATTTGCACACATGGATATATTTAAAGTGCTTAAACGGGTTTTAACAGTTTTGAGAGGTTAGAGCAGGACCTCCTCTGCCACTTTCACATCATCGTCAGACAAGGCGACAATGTTGATATTCCTTGTCTTTTCCGTCAGTGCAGAGTACACTGCTTCTTGTTTCTGGCATTATCTGTGTCGACTGGGATATTGCTACATACATTGTGTTTCTTTAACTTCCACCTAGCTCCTGATTCTATCAGGACCTGCGCTAGATTTGTGCTTGTGTGAGTCTCATTGAGGTGTCTGTAGCACCGGACTTTGCATTGATGTCCACCCGTGGTCACCTGTGGTGATCGCAATAAAGGATGCATCTGATAATTCTGCAACAATTTTTTTTTTTCCTTGCACTTAAAGTTAAAGCATGACATTCGTGCTGAAATGGGTACACAAGGATATTTCATTTGGTAGCTCAAGCACTTTTAGGAGGTTTTTAAATCTCCCTAGCTTTTGCCCGCTCTGATCCATGTGCAAAGGGCCGCTAAAATGCAGCGGTTAGCAGCTCTGGATGCTGCGGATGGCATCCTAACAGTGAACTGGGGTGATTTTGCTTTAGATGCATGGTTTTCGATGTGTTGCCAATTTCATACGGCTTTCTCATGCCACATTGTTGGCACTCTTTAGCTGTTTTGTCCACCACCCTTCTTACATTATCACTATATTTCACAGGAAAGCCAAAATCCTCCCATACATGAGATTTGTATGAAGGCTTTTCGAGTTCTGTTACGCCACAAAAAAATTGTTGTTGACGGATACACCTGTTCCACTGATGTAACACGTCATCTCTGTGTAATTTATTGTTTATTATTTAAGCAATATTGTATATAAAACTGGGCTTTATCTGTGGTTGTTAAAAACTGTGTTCAATTACTATTACAATTACAATTATTTATTTGGCAGATGTTTTTATCCAAAGCGACTTACGGTATTATGCAGGAGTCAATCATCACTGCAGAGAAAACAGGGGTAAGGTGTCTTGCTCAAGGACACTTCAGTCATTGTCTGCTGACCCTGGAATTCGTACACGCAACCTTCCGCTTACAAGTCAAACTCTCTACCACCAGACCATGACTGACCAGTAGTATTCATATACAAGTTTAAAAAAAAAAAAGTAAATTTGTGTGTCACGTGCGTTCCAAACCATAGGCAGTGATCTGTACAATCAACCGCTATCCATTGCGTCCCTAATAATAAGTGTATTTATTAAGTAATTAGTTGATTTTTTTAATTTCATTTTCTTGTTTTGAGTGTAAGTTAGCGTCGGTTCATGAAAGTGCGCATGCGTGTTAGAATTTTTATATGTTGACAAAGTGTGTCTGTCTGTGTCACCATTTTCACACTACTTAATAAGGTAGGTCTTTATCTAACTTGTCCTTTTTTTTTGGTGTATGAAATGTAGTTCAGCTAGATCACGCTTGATATTTTCCAACATCTTTCACTTTGGCAGTCTTGTAATCGTCCCAAAGTTGTTTGCATGTACCCGCCTTCTCCCTTTTTTTCAAATCTGGCCTGTGTTGGCAGGAATTTTGGGATGATGCGCTGGGCAAATTTCCTACACTGCAGAAAATCTCCCAAACTCCCATAGCCTTAAACCTGTCTGTTTGTTTAGTATGTCTTATTGGAGCTCTGTTTCACCTACCACAGCGACAAGCTTACGTCTCCCACGCTTGAACATCTCAAACGTACTCTGCCTCCAAACCACTTCTCATTTCCCCTCTTTGTCATAGCACAAGTTGCTGGGCCGGGCCAAAAGCAGCCTTTTTGAAACGCCTGTGTCCCTTCAGAGACCTGCTGTTGGGACGATCTACATGACCCGTTTCTTTCTGTGTATTTAAATCTGTCCTCACCAGACTAATTCGTACCAGAGCTGGGCTTTGTGCAGAGGTTGGATCCAGACCCTCTCTATCTGATCTGGACAAACGATGCAGAAACAAATGACCTAACTTGCTTGATCAGAATATCACACATCCAGACATGTCATGTGGCTCGCCATTTAGAAACTTCCTTGTTTAGAATTTTTCTTCCAAACCTCTTGAGCTGTAAACAAAGGCATGCATAGTGGAGTATTTTATCATTGTCATACTTGACATCATCTGAGGTTGAGTCTCCCATGCCTAACAACATATTTGTGGCATGCTGAGTTTCCTTTTACATACATTGTCCAACAACAGACAGTTTTCAAAGTTGCATGGGCAGACTCTTGCTCTTTAGGCAGGCCGTATGTAACAAGGCGGTTCCCTAGATTTTGGAACAGATCTGATGAATTGTATCATGGTAAAACTATATCTAGTCTCTGCCTTTCAAGGAAAAACAGCGAGTGAGCAAAAAATTGGCTGGACACAGGAAGCGATGGGGACTTTCCCATAAGATGTAAACATTAAAGTCACGTTTCATTAATCCTGTGTAGCTGTAGTGTGTTGAATGGTGCAGAGAGGGCTCAACTTCACATTTGGATAGTTGATGGTGTGATTAGCAGTGGGTTTTTGAAGTGGAAAAGGAAGGAAATCTGTTCACTGTTCAAAGACCTGTTATGTTATCATGTGGAAAAAATGGGTTCTTCAAGTGGGGTTGAGCACACATGGGGACGCTTTATAACTTTCCTCTGGGGAAATGATAGGCTGGTTTCATTCAGACGTTCTGGGCTAGGATGTGTGTTTTTATAGTATATGTACTGTTAAAAAGTTGTACAGTTTCAATTTCAGGAAAAATAGCTGATATTGGAAAACTTTAAATCAGAGAATTTACAACTACCGAGACAGAAGTCTCTCTCTTCTTCCTCTGTGGGATATTCCTTTTGTTTCACCCCGTCTATTGCATTCCGGACTTATTTTTAACCTAGCATGGAATGATATTAAACCTCAGAGGGATGGAAAGACAACCAGGGTAATATGAAAACATTGGTTTGTTCGCTGGGGTAAGGAAGAAATGAGTGCTAAGGTTTTGATTAGAGATGGCGATTTTTCCATCGCTGTTTCAATCATTAGAAAACGTGGAACGTGGACACTGTGACTCAGCATTAGAATATGACCTGGATTGCTGCGGTAGCCATCGCTTTGCTTCAGTTTTGCAATCTTTTCAAAGTCATGCACACATTTATGATCATTGTGGAGTCATGAGCATTCCAGTGACATTACAACATGGCTAAAATGCTGAGTAGCTTCACGAAATGCCAATAAAATGAAATATGTGGCAGAAAAATCTTTTCAATTTAAAAAGCTCGCAAACCAAATCTGAAAACTATTAATGGACATGATTAAAGCTATCGTAGTTGTGAAAATCTTGGAAACCACATGATGTGAAAAATGTGAGGAAAAGACTGCATGCCTACAATGCACAATTGTCTTTTGGGATTGGAAACACAATGATGATTTATTTTTGGGGATCCTCGTGCTGTAAATGGCTAGGGACCTTTAAAAAGATTTTCACTTTTAAGTACTTGAATCACTTGAGTTAGTGACCGCCTCCCCTTCACGCTGGCTGTACACGTTCGTATCGGATAGATTTTGGCAAGCTCCCGACCTCTCTGTGGTCTAGACTGGAGCTAGTGTGCCTTCTGAAGGAGCCTGATGAGTCACTCTTCCCAAAACCACCATCTCCTTGTGAGAGCATCAGCTTCAATGCCCTTAAAAACACCACTGTTGGACCGCAACACTACTGTCACAACATCTCTATGGCCTTTTACTCTTGCTCCTGCACCAGGATACTGTGAGGTAGCTCTGTTTTCTGTCATCAATTGTTTTCGCAGGAACCAGTCTGCTGTCAGCCTGTGAAAGCCTGTTTGTCACCTTGAACAATTTGTGTTGATCATTGTAGTAGTTTTGGTATCTTGTCTTTACAAGTGGAACATGCACTTTTTTTGCCCACCACCTGTCTTTCACTGTTTACCAAATGTTTCCACCCCAGGCTCGAGCCAGATGTTTGTGTCGGCCCACGCAAACAGTTTTTGAAAGTTTAACCAAGCAGTTTACACGCTTCAGGAAATCAAAATGCAAATGGCTTACTTTGTTAAACACAGAAAATATTTAAAGGATAACTGTTTTTTTCCACCGGGTATTCATCCTTATGTCATTCCAAACCTGTATGTCAGAACGCAAGAGGTTTTGGTTACCAAAAAGGATTGACATTTGTCAAAATAGCTGTTTTCATAGGAAGTCTTACCAACATGACGGTTAATAAATAGCGACTTTTGGGTGAACTGTACTTTTAAGTATAGAAAACACCCATCACCTTTTAGCAGCCTAACTTGGTTGCATCAAAACACCAGTCTAGCATGAATGAAGCCTCACACTATGGTGAGGTATGGTCAAACTGTTTGTCATTCCGGGAGGTGGAAACTTACATGAGGTCTCTGGTACCTTCCTGCCGCTTGCCCATGCCTTTCCTGATGCAGTGACCGCATTTATGTGTAACCTGAACTGAGCATGCTGCTGCTACGTGCAATAACCTCTGTACCCGTCAGTGTCTTTAATAGACATTCACACGACACATTGTCATTTGACCTTTAACCTCACTCTGACGGTTTCTTTAAGCAACCTTGAGCCTCTTCAAGCACCCAGGTTTATTTTCTCTCTTTGACTGATGTGTGCAGACGCACACATAAAGACCGCATGTCGGCCTGTACAGCACACAGATTGCTCCTGTATGACTCTCGTTTTGACCGTTTATCATTAGGTGTCATGAATTCTTTTCTAAACAGGTCAGTGTGTCCAAATGTATTGTTTGACAAGACAATCCCATGTCAAATCGGGAGATCATTTGTGTGATTGTGGATTGCCTAAAAAGCATTTGACTAACAGGATGTTAATCTGAGCTGATATTATTGTTGAGATTTGATCATATCACGGGCACGGTAGTGGTGGTTATGGAGATTCTGACTTTTAATTTCAGACAGTTTAATTTCAATGTAATAGTTAAAGCAAATGTGTTTATTTCTGTTGCTATTCTCCTCAAGCGTAGCTTTTCCCATGACTAGTTATTCTGGAAAGAGAAATTATACTAACAAAGACGCTGTTTATATAAATGTCCACTACAGTGCATGTGCAGAAATGCTAAGAATTCATCATACACGTGTTGTTTTAGAAGTTAAATGTTGACACAACATAGGACACCGCAAGTGGATCAAACTTGCATGCTTGAAGTATCTGCGTTCACATACTTAGTTATTTAAAGGTTATTCACACTGGTGCAAAAACATGGTTGCTTGTTGGCATTTGTCGGATCTGTGTGAATTAGCCTTTAGACTGCATGTGATATTATGAATACTGTTTAATAGAGCCTCGTATTTGGTTCCATTCTGTTTACCATGCTGTTAACCGCGGTTAACATTCCGTTAACAAACGTGTCCAAAAACAGGCTGGATATACAGGGCGTCATTAACACCACCAAGGGAATAGGGACCACCAAAAATTGAAGGACTTGTCAACTTACATATTTTGATATTGCACCACACTCTCTCTGTCTTTGTCTATCTTCATGTCTCTCTTTCCCTTTTGCACTAACATGACGCACAGGCAAGGAGAAATGGCAAAGTTAAACCCATCTGCTGAGTCATGGCAGAGGTGATAGCTCCAATGTGACCTGTCACAAGCAATGAATACAAACTGTCTTTGAGTGGGAAAATTGAACCCTGTCAACTCGCAGATACGCAGCTTCTACGAAAGACGCCCTCATGTTCCCCAGCACACCTTGCAGGTAGCTGGCGCGAGTGAAGAATTGCTGATGGCGGCAGAATAGAGCCCAATCCCTTCTGGGATCTATGTGTCCTTGCTGTCAGGACAGTTGACTTCCTGTGCTGCTGTGACCTCTTGGGCTGTATGGATTTACGTTCACAGTACGTGTACGTGTGTGTGCATGGAGATGATGCAGCCAGAAGTGGAAAGCATTCACAATGTCAATGCTGTTATTACACATTTATTATGTTGGTGGCTAAGACTTTTAGTGTTTCCGATTTCTTGGGAAGTGAAATGTAATTGGTAAAATGCCCCTTTGAGTCATCACTGCTATGGGGAATAGATTGTTCGCACATGGTTTTGTTTATAATATTTTCTACATAGAAAATGGTGCTTTATTCCTATACATTTGTAAAGGAAAGAACATTTACTTTTAAGGGGCTTATAGTTTAATTTACTTCTTGATTTGTCTTTCATTGTTCTGATTAACAGGTACTCCTGTGCTACTTAAGTCATTGTTTGATCATGTAAAAATGAATGCCTTTAGTTCACATTTGCAAAAGTTTTCCTTATAAATTGTTATGAAATTGCACACATTAGATGAAGTTAAATGCAAGCTTGCTTGACACCCAAACAACTCTCTCTCTGACTCTGTTTGGTCAGAAAAGGAGCCATGTGGATTGTTTAGGAACCAGAGTGTTCCATTGACAGTGGAGTCTCCATTTGGGCATTCCCCGTCTGCTGGATGTGAGTCAGTGGTCTAAAATGTCTTTGTTTAAATGCCAATGACATAACGTTATTCAATGTTTACAGCTCCAGACACCTCTGTTCCTTTCCTCTATTTGCCCATTGCTGTGAAGTTTTGGCATTGTAACCTACTCGCACCAAGAATGTTACCCATCTAAACCTCAAAATTTGGAGTCTCCACAAATGTCCTTTATTTTTCATTCTTCCATTAGCAGCTTGCATGCACGCTGTAGAGACAAAAGAGGGAGGGTTCTTGTTGGCAAGACAAACTGCAGAATGTTTGGAGTCTGTTGCCAAGCAATGCGGCGGGTTCTGATTTACGATTACATCTTCCGACCAGCAGCTTGTTGCAATTAGCATTGTCGTCCTAGAGCGCAAGCGAGTGGGTGTGCGCGCACAGCATTACTGTTTATTCAACTGCATATGCTCCAACATTGTCTTCACAAGACTATCACAGAAAGACTTCCTCAATTTTTCACAACGCCGCTTGCTTTTAACATCCAACTGTAGCCTGTTTTTAATCTTTTTGGTCTTTCTTTTTGGCTGTTGTTCTTTGTTATGGATCCCACGTTTTTTTCTGACATGGCTATATGACATGGGATTGTGTAAAAGGGGATGGTGAAGGCTGGAGATTAATTCCAGATCTTTTGTTGTTTGAAGTGTTGTCTCAGACAGGACTAAAATGACGCGGTTCCTTGAAGGGCTGGTTTTAATTCAGAGGCAGGTCAATGATCGGACAGCCATCACAAAGTGAATTTGCTTATGTATAGATGCTCATACTGTCTCGCTAAGATTTTTGTGGTTTTCAGAGCGTCTTTGAAAGGTCATTTCATTGACATAGTTAAGTTCTGAATAATAAATTACGTTTTTGGCAAAAAAGAATAACTCTCTATCGTACAAATTTGTTTGCTTACCAAAACTAATAGGACCCTCAGAGAACAAGTTTTGAAATTTATTTTTGCATAGGTACGAATATTATAAAAATGCTGCTTTGTTTACAGTAGCATAACATCATTTTGCACTGAATACATTTCGATCCAATTAGAAGCTGAAATCCACTAAACTACTTACTGGTTTGTTGAAAGACCGGTTCACCAATATTACCCATCTCTACATACTTGGCAACGACAGATCGAAGATAACTATGTATGTGTTCATATGTGTATGTGCACTCATTCATTGGAAACTCCTGCAAACGATTGATGTGGGAATCCGAAGTAGATCTTACCAGATGATCCAAATTCCATCTACAAACAGAAGACATTAATTTGCTTCAGCCCCCACATGTAAGAGGCTGCATACGTTTGCCCGCAAATGCGTGTCGTGGACTCTGATGGGGCAAGCGCAGCTATCTGGGTGTAATAAGACACACGGGTTGTCCTCATGTGGCCTCCGTTGTTTCTTGGGCATCCTGAACTTTCTCTTCTCTCTCCCTCCGTCTGGTTTCATCTTCTCTTGTTTCGCACACACCCTCTCTCAGACATAATTAAGCTTTTGTTCTGCAAATGGGAAGGGGAGAAAAATTATGATGAAGGGCAGGAGTGCAGGAAGGCAGGTTAAGGAGAGGAGAGGTAGGGGAAGAGAACAGTGGGAGGTTTTGTGATGAATGCCCATGTTGTTCTTATTTTAAAACCCTATAGGCCAGGAAGACCTGCATAACAGTTGTCCTGCTCCCGGTCGAATCAGCCTGTTTTGGTTATGTTCGTTTTCTGCTCTGCCATGACTCCATTGTTCCTGACCCATGTTTTTAAAGAAATGTCTTACACGGGGTTTCTGCTGTTAATTGTCGAACATTTCGGCTAATTTTAGTCTCTCCGCAGCCCATTGAAACTTATTTCCTTTTCTACTTTGTAGTGAAACATTACAAAAGCTAACCAATGTGGTATTCTGGGAAAAAAACACTATTTGACGTCAAAGCATAAGAGAATTAACTTCTGTTGTTGGAATAAGGAGCAGTGCAATGCACCCTTGCGCCTGATTGATTGAGAATTGAATGGGATAAAAGCAGATTTGTCTGCTGAGATGGTGTTCAAGAATTCAAAATGCCCAGAGCAGCTGCTCAAGTGTCTTGACTAAAAATGTCTCTGTCTTTTTCAGGTGTTGTTTACGGCAGTCAGGTGATTGTCCCTCCGAAGGTGAACGCAGTACTGGGCAAGAACGTCACTCTGAGCTGCAGGGTGCAGGTGGACACGAATCTCAGCTTGACCCAGAGTTCTTGGGAGAGGAAGCTGCCCACGGGGTGGGTGACACTGGCTGTATATAACCCAATGTTTGGTATCTCCATTCCGCCCGAATACGCTCGACGCCTATCGTTCCGCTCGCCGACCATGCATGATGCCACCATTATGCTAGAAGACGTGGGATTCGCTGACATCGGCATCTACACCTGCAAGGTGGCCACATTTCCGCTGGGTAACACACAGGCCTCCACAACCATCAGCGTGCTGGGTAATGCAGACTAATTTAACATCGCTGAAAGTTTTTTGTGTTTTTGATGAGTGTATTGTACTTTATTGTAAAGTGATTCCAATCATCATGCCTTTAGATAGCTTTTTGTTCAATAGCGTAAGCAAAGCAGCTGGAGATTCAAAGTAGCTTCCTCAATTCCTTTCTTTGGCAGTGTCATTAACTTGGATAAAAAATACTAGACAATACACACTCAATAAGCATGGTTCGCAAGTATTAAGGCTAAAGTGCCGTGACGAACCTCTCTCAATGTGCAGACCTTAAACGAAGAAAGCATGCAAGTGGATGCACATCACAGCTGCTGAATAGAGCACCGCTTATTTGTTTAAGTGGGCAAGTATGCAGCGGGTGTGAAGGAGAGGAAGAACATTAAGAGCAGCTCTAGGGCAGGAATGAAAGCTGTGTTTTGGGAGACGCACTGTCTCTTCCAGAGAACACTGTAGTGTTTCAACTCTTGTCCTCTTGTCCGCCACCAAACCCCTGTAGCCCATCTGCTTTGCTGAAGACAGACAGAGCTAAATAAAGTAGTGTTCAACGGTGATCTGTGTTTACAAGAGACAAAAAAGAGGACATTTTCTGGCACAAAGCGCTCTGTTATATGTATTAATTATAAATAATGGAGGCATGTAGAGTCTTTTTTTCTTGATGAATTCAAAATTAAGGTTTAGACCAAAATGCTCACAATTTTGCTTTTAAACTAACATCAATACGAATATCACAGAGAAGATGTGATTTTATAGTTGGAACGTTTTTAACTTGTAGTACATCAGTCATATTTGTTTTTCATAGGGAGTTACATTTAGAAAAAGTAGTGATGCACCGATTTAAAGTTCTTTGCTGATTATTCCATTTATAATTTTGATTATACCACTAAACTTGCATTAATTAAAGAATAAATGTGACCGTGCCTTTGAAAACCAGTCTAAAATCTCAAAATCAAATTCTGAGAAAACGAGCATTAAATATTTGTAACTATTTGTTTGAATCTGACCAAAATTGAAGATATCAATATCATATTTTCACAGAATGTCCCTTAAAATAATTAGAATGATTTTATGAAGAGGGTTATTTATATTTATGGAGAAGGGTCACAATTGTTTCTTAATTATTCGTAATAAATAAGAAAATATATAATGTTATATTTGACATCAAACTTGTGCTATTATTAAAGATCTTTACACCCAAAGCACAAACTAATTTTCGTAGTTTTTAACTACGTCTAATAGCCTGTATTGTGATAAATTCTGCACCGATGTATCAGTGTATCTCTATTTAAAACCCTCAGATGTACTTGCAAGGGGCTGTTTACACAGGACCCGTTTGAAAATGCCTAGATAGAAAACATGACAATGGTAAATGGCTTCCATGTGTATGCAGAAATATAACACAATAGGATGAAAAAAAGGTTCAACTGATGTTGGATATAAGCATTTTAATTTCCCTTGATCGTAAAAAATTGTGTTGAAGGTTCATAAAGAAGATAGCAGATGACGTCATGGTTAAATTCAGCTGTGCAGTGATATTGGAGGCAGATTTGGAACAAGCGCAGCGATGAATGAGAACAGAGAGGTTTAATAAAAGGAAGAATTGGTGGGGGTACAGAAGGATGGAAAGTGGTAAAGTGAGACAGCACCAAAATCAAGGAGGGGAGAGCACGCGGTGGAGCTATAATTAGCTCTGGAGGAATGTGCTGTGTGTGTGTAAGTGTGTGTGACTGTAGAACAGAGCAAGGAAGATGCCCTATGCTTTCGGGATCAACTGCTCCATGGGGTCAAGGATGTTTTTACAAGGTCTTGAATATGTTGTTTAAAGTGACAGGGTGTTGGCACACACACAAGCATGCACACACGGTTACACGAGTATCAAGCACATACATATGTCACGAGTGTCTATAGGTATGTCATGCACACACACCACATGCAAGCCGTAGATCTCGATTGCAGAAAGTACACGAGCCACAGCTGCCGCTGTTCTATCTGAAGGACAGATGCCAGTGTTAATACTTTATTTTTCCCTTTCCAAAGGTCCCTGCCGTACCTGTAACTAATACAAGAGATTAAGGTCATTTTGACAATATGAAAGAACATGTTCAAATTAGCGGTGTGCGATGTCGGCAAAAATTATTATCTTGATGTAATCAAGGATTTTGCTGAAACAACAACCAAACAATATTTGAATTTATCCTTTGAAATAGTGGCCACAGGTCTAATATTGTACTACAAGCTTTACTTTACAACATTCTTACAGAGTATAGACTATTTATAATAAAAATAATGAAAACAATTAATCGAACAGAGGTCTGTATCATTATTGCTTTAAATTGCCAGTTCCAGCATTATGGATGTGACGCTTTGCGTTATCGACATGACTTAATAATGCTCTGTTAATAGTTTAAGTCTATGCACAATTTTTTCTATTTTATAAAAGGTTAATAAACATTAGTTATGGACATGACAAAAAAGCACAGTTTTTGGATGATGACCAAACTTTATGATTTATGTGAATAAAAATGTACAGACCAGAAGTAATTATATCCAACACATGGCCAAGGGATAGCTCTATTCTTTTATGTGTCCCTTTATTAGCGAAATGTAGTGTTATGGATGGGACAGTTGCGAAAATAGCCCAAACTTTACTATGAAAAATCATGCATTAAAAAAATATAATTCTGTAAAAACGTAGATGTCTTGTGGGTATCTTTAACACCAAATAGGGACCAATGTGCTAGAAGTGTAGTAAAAACCATCTGTAGAAACTTCCCTTTTTCATGGTAAGGTTGACATTTTCACGAAATTGCCCATATAACAAAACAAAGAATACTAAACACAGCCCATTGAAAATATTTTTACATTAAAAATAAAGACTAAAATTTGTTGTATTCTGAATGTCCACTAGCATGTGCCTACAGAACGCAGGGACTATGTAGAAAGTGAATGCAAGTTTTTGATTGGTTATAAAAAGTGAGTGACCTAGTAGATTATGTGATTTCTCACATCGTTGAAACAACATTTACGATCATTTTGCACACAATATATCTTACGCACCCCTAGTTTAAACGGTTAATGACGCGCAGTGTACCCCAAAATGTTGTACATGTACTGTAGTTTACCCAAAAAAAGGCCAATCGTACTTGCAGTATGCCAAATCTAATATCAATGCTTTAGTATTATACACTAAAAAAAGCTAAGGAGATCGGAAAAGATAGATTTTCCTACTTTGAGATTTGACGTGTTGACATGGATAAAACACTTACATGGTTTTTTTTTTTATTTCACAGGTAATTTGTGTGTTACACTTTCTGTTTATTTCTCACAGCCTCTGAATCCTGTTTCAGAAATTTGTTCAGAAAAGGTCTGTTTCGGAGTTTCCACTTATAAGATGGTGGAAATATGTAAAAAAGTATCAATGCTGTATTGTGAGCAGAAACAAAAGTTTTATTAATTTGCTGTATATTTTGTTTGGGCTACTTTGTCTGGCCTTGGACAACGTCTCTTTTTGTCCCTTACCTGTCAAGGGCCCTGAATTGAGAAACGGGAGGTGCCCCGCACATGTCGAGTTTCTTTCAACCACTGCAGGGGCAAAGCTTGGCTTCCAGAACAGAGCTTGATTCATAACGTTTGCACATGACGTTTGCCCAAACCCTGCCCCCTTTTCAGAAGGGTAACATGTTAACTGGATAAGCCATTAAAACAAATAATTTAATCTTTTCTGGAAAAGCACTTAGTGCTCTGATGAGAAATCGAGGCCATCCTCAACCGGTAGTTATTTTTTTTCTGTATGATAAGTCTTAATTTTTTTCAAGGAAAATCTAATTACTCTCCCAGGCATTCTTATCGGTTTATGAAATTATTGGATGTGGTACGAGAGTGAGTCTTAATGCTGAAGGGATTAGCCTTTATTTGCATTGTAGTCTCATCCGAATGGATTTCCTTTAGCAGGCTTCATTATCTTGATACATCTTTGTTTTAATGTGATGAGCACGTCTCTTCCCATTTCAATCTCAGAAGGAAACACTAGAGGAACTGTTTAGTACATTTACTTTAAATATGTCTCTATCACTCTATCTCTCTTTCTAAGTGGAGCCGAAGGTGTACGTCTCAGCCGGATCTTCCGCACTGATCGATGGTGGAAACGAAACCACGGTGGCGACTTGCATCGCCGAGAGAGGCCGGCCTCCTGCTGAGGTCTCATGGGAGACAGATCTGTACGGCACGTCCGATGCACACATGCAGGACGATGCCAACGGCACTACTACGACAAAAGTGCACTACACCTGGCAACCCAGCCGCCATGCTCAGGGTCACACTTTAACATGTGTGGTAAAACATCCCGCCCTACAGAAAGACTTCAGGATTCTGTACACTGTAAACGTGCAGTGTGAGTATATGATTTGTTTAATCTGTTTGACTGTTAAAGATGTAACAGCATAATGTATTGAAATATTTTACTTAATTAACTTTGATGTATGTGCCAATAAGGAACTTTTAGTTCATCAAAGTATTACTTTTAAACATTGATACTTTCAAGGGAACAAGATGGTCAAGGCTAGTAGAAGACAACTGTGTCCCAAATCTTGCAAAAACAGACTTTGGATGGAGCCATATACTTTTTAACCACATCATTTTATTATTAAAAGTTGTATTATTATTAGAAGTATTACTATTGTATTATAATTAATAATTATAATAGCATTCACAATTACATTAATGAAATATCAATATTACATTAATAACAGCAACAAAAATATGAATTGTTTATTGTTATTATTGAATATTATTATAAAATATGTATTATTATTATAATTATTTATTATTTTTAAGCTTACTGTTACACAGTTTCAAATATTTTCCTTAAACTAGTTTTAGCTCCTAAAACTCTTTTTTTGTTTATTTGAAATAAATATTAAAAATGACTTTTAAATGTAAACTGAACACCAAATATACATTTTATCTTTACAAAACCCGTTTTTAATATTATATTTCCAACCCTTATATAGATTTGTTTGTGTTTTGCTTTGAGTAGTACAACGAACCTCAGGTTGCTCTATCATGAAAATAAAAAAAAAATTCTTTCCTCTACATGTCAGAGCAATCATCAGATTTATGTCCAGAGCCTACATCTGTTTTACATATCACTCCGGTGCGGTCATCAAACTCATGACATGATGTCTTCATGATGCAGTCTTGCCAATTAACAGCAGGCCCTTATACTGAATAAAAAAATTGATGTTTCAGACAAATGATTTCCATATACCGTTTAACACCTTCCTTGTCCCAAATACATACGGGCCTCTTCTGAGGACTGTTGAGAAGAATGAGAGCCTTGTGCGTGTGTGCATAAGCGCAGATGGCTGCTGTATGAAATATAGATGTAGCTGTGTGGGGCGGCAACAGGAAGCCCCGGTAGTAGGGAGTATTAAGAAGGCGAGGTCACATCAGTCACGAGAAGATGCTCCTGCACTTAACCAGGGGCTTTAGTTATTAAAGCTTCCATCTTACTATCCATTTTGTCCTTTGGATGCCAACATAACGACTTAATTCAGCCTTTCACTCAAGGAACTTTTAAAGAGCTTTTTTAAAAGCACAAATCGATATTGTTCGCAAACATCTGCTCTGTAAGTGGTTGTGTACTTTGTCGGGTGTGCACGGAAGAGTTCAAATAAATGATAGTATGAGTTTGTTCTTAATTAGCATAACATTCAGAATGTTGAGTTATAGATATAAACTGATAAATACTTGTACCAGTTATTGAGTACCAAGACACAGAGTGTCTGAAGAAGACATCTGTAAAGTGATATACACTCTTTTTCTTCTGTTTTTACGTGAAACAATATAGATAAAAAATTTGTACATTTTAAAACTTTGAAATGACTAATATACTGTTTAAATTATGTGTATATATAAGTAAAAAAGTAAATCTTAATAACTTATATATTTCTATAACAATACAGCAAAATATTGGTTTGTTACAATTATATATTTTTTTCAAAAAATACTTTTGTTTCATTACTTCATTTTTTTTATTTCATTTAAACTTAAATACAAAAATATTTGTAATAATTTTAGAGAATTTAACAGTAATCAGTTATTTAATTTTCCATTTTATAAATTATTATTTTCTATTTCATGTTTTATTAAGTTGATTTAATATTATATTTTATATATGTTTTTTTATATTTACTAAGCCACACATAATACTTTTAAGGTGTACAAAAGAAAATGTAGAACTATTTAAAATACGACTCCCTTAAAATATTTATTCATGTCCAAAATTTCAACATGCCAGACCTCAAGTATTGAGAAAGATGGTTTCAGAATAATAAAAAGAATCAGATAAATTTTAAAGCTCAAAGTTATCATCTCATCTCCTTAAATTGAGCATTGCATACAACTTTTTTAACTTTACAACCTTTCGTACTTTAAATTAAATTATTTCATTGTGCTGTGTATGTGTGTAGTTGCTCCCGACATCCAAGTGCTGGGCTATGACGGCGACTGGTATGTTGGCAGAGAGAACGTACAACTGCAGTGTCGAGCCAAAGCCAACCCACCCGCCCAGCACTTCAGATGGATCAGGTGTGTAACCACTTCTCTCATAATATTCTGGAACTAGTTCAAGAGCTTTTGCCAAGTCCTGAATCCGGAAGCCATCTCAAACGGCAGATGCTCACTACGACTGAACACCAATCAGTGTCTGATGATCTGTCAGGTTAACTATGCAAATGAACCCGTTGCTTGTTGCTTGAATGACAAAATATAAGACAGTGAATGAGGTCAAAGCAAGTCTGATCTCTGCCAGTAATTTTGTCAAATATTTATCATTAGTGGGTGCTCCTTTGAAAGACTTCACGCGAAGCTTGTGAGATTGAAAATTATTCTTTGTTGTCGGATCAGTCTCGGATGAATCCACTTATTTACTATATTACTATATTGTTAGTATAATGGAGAAGCCTTTGAACTAAGATTTAGACACGTTCAATTCAACTTTAAATGTTGAATGTTACTTAAATCAAGAACTAAACTGATTAACTGATAGATTTCGAAATTATACGTTTAATTTTTACCTTTTTAGAATTTTCCGACTTCAGATTTTCATCTTATTGTGAACCAGTGTCATGTGTTATATTGTATTGAATTGTGAGCCAAGTATATCCTCCTCTACAAAAGGTCCACATTCGTTCACCTTTTTCTGCTCTAGTTCCTTGAACTACTCTAGCATGCTTTAAAAACTTGGCAGTGTGATAATGCAGCTATTGTTGGCTCTTGGATAGTAAATTGCTTACAGCATTCCTCATTTGTAAGAGGCCTTTGATAAAGGTGTCTTTTAAAAAAATGCGTTTAAAAAAGTATGGTGACCTGGTGTCAAACTTTTTACTACTCTTTAGGTTTACTCAGGTGCTATAACGACTATCCATACACTAAAAATAATTGATTTAATGTCTATGTTAGGTTGGATGGAGATATGCCAGATGAAGCAGAGGTGCTGAATAGCTCGCTGGTCTTTACGAAACCCCTGCATAAAAATGATTCTGGGGTTTACAGGTGTGAAGTGGCAAATGACATCGGACTCCAAAGTCGAGACATCAGAATACGCATACAGGGTAAGTGACACTTAACCCTTTGAACTCTTCAGATGTATTTGTCATGTTAAACTGGAGAACTAGGGTAAAGACATGTTTCTAGAATCCACTTGACTCATTGCACTAAAGAATTCAACAGCGCAGATCATTATCTCATGCCCAAAGACATCAACCCTTCATTATAACATTTCACCTTCAGATCTTAGCCTTGTGACAGTTCGTTAAACCAATTATGGAGATTCACGAGTCCAGTTTTATACGGTCCACCATCACGTTTCATGGTATTTACATATAGTCACTTTTATGTGGACATTAAACATCAAATCATTAAATTAATTCTAGAGCCTCTCTCTCGTTTCCTCGCTCTCTCGCCATCGGACTGTCACTCAGTTACCAAAGCAAGCAAAAAGGAACCTTATCTGAGAGATGTCCTAGATTCATGAAACATTCACAAGCTCTTTTAAACCGTCATTAATTATGTATTTCTCTCTTTATGCTTACCCACCCCCAAAGATTTGACATCTGCGTGCATGAAGCTGTGTGTTCCAGTGCGTGTGGTTGTTGTTTTATGTTGGTCTTTCTGTCTCCTCTTTATAAAAGTACCTTTGCGTCATCGGTCTGAATCGTGATGTTTCTACTAGAATGTCTTCTGCCACTGTTTGTGTTCTCATGGAGTGACTGTGCCTTTTGATGATTTGTGGGCGTTAAAGTGAGTGTGTGTCTATCTGCTGTATAGTTGCTGAACTTTGTGCATGACTATGGGTGAGCGGTACCTGTCCTGCATGTTTATGGTGTCATGGCTACCTGTGTGGTCACAGTTCACTACAAATCAGATCAATCGCCTTTTACTTTGCATGTTTTGTAAAGTGTATGAACAAAAATAGAAAAATACACTGTATGTATACTGAATTTAGACTAAAAAACTAAGGACCTGTTCACACTGACAGCAACAGTGTTGATTGTGGCTTGGATATAGTTCCCTCAAAAAATTTAAATAACTGTCATTATTTGCTCACAACACGTAACCTGTTTCAAATGACTAGCGAGGGTATGTAGATTAGGAAGAATGTTGGATTATGAACAATGGCAGTACCCATTCACTTCTACTGTATTGCCTCAAAATGCTGATGTTTGGTTATAAACGATCTTCAAAACATCTTCTTTTGTGTTTTGCAAACAGTCATATGGCTTTAAAATGACAGAAGGGTGAGGAAATGATTTACAATTTTGAGTCAACTATACTTTTTTAAAGAAAATAATACTTTAAGCTATTTTCAGATTTCACATTTAAGTATAATGAAAAAGATGTGGAAATAGCCTCGTGTTGATGAATTACGCTTTGCTACTATTTATGCATATGATTTTCCCTTCGAGGTGTTATTTTTGGCAGCAAGAAAACTTCTAGGGAAAACATTTTCAACAAGTAATCATTTGTTTTGAGTTTTTTAAGGTAAAGGCCCCTTACACACCCCTTCATCACATCTAGTGGTATGGATCACTACTATTGACCTGATGACCCCAAGTGACTAAAAATTGCTGTCAGTGTAAACAGGTCTTAAGGGAGTAGCAAAAAGAGAGAGAACATGTCCGTGAAGGTCAGAAGACCTCTACGTCTTTTTCTCGTCCACTCTGAACATTAACATGCTGAGGATGGAAGCTCTACAGTTTATTGATTGAAACGAATCGTTCTTTAACCTGCAAGGCTAAATTGAATAAATTAAAATAAATTGTCGTGACGCGTGTCCTTGTGCTTTTAATACGATTTAATCTAGATTTCACACAAATGGTTTAACATGTAACACAATCTTGCTCTGGGAATATATATTGGGAGAACAGACAGGGTTTGAAGAATCTTTTCTGTATCACGCACCCTGCCAAGGTAATGAATGAGAAGTTTACGTTTTCATCAGCTTTTACTGTTCTTTCCCACATACGTAAACATTCTCAACAGATACATAGATTCATCCAAATTACCTTTGGCCCACTTTGGTCAAAATACTATCCAGGAATGCTAAACATGCTACATTATTCATTCCAGCAATGATGAGCAAATTATTTCCTCTTGAACCATATGACCCTTCAAAAAGTCAGAGCTCACGCACTGTCCTCAAAACACGCACACACACATGACAGCAAACCAAATAGGTCTCGTTGCACCAGGAACAGGACACACGGTAATAAGATAGTTTAACTTTCAGCCTCCAAGCTTTCTCTAGTGAGCACACACTGCTTGCACAGTCAAGATGCATGCCAGAGAATGCACACCAACACCATGCTCTGCTCCCAAACACAATCAAGAGATCAATGCATGGTAATGCTGGTGTAAAATCTCTGAGCTTCAGTGAAAGTCATGCTAACAATTAAGACATAGTACTCACCCAATTCTGGGGTATTATTGATATCTGTACCCTTCCCTCCCCTGATAGCATGCGACCTTTACCTGACCCCTCCCTCCATTTTTGTTCTTCTCATCATTAAGCTATTTGGTCATCCGTACTCCTCTCTCAGCTAACACTAGGTGCTCCCTAGGTTTCATTGTTGAAGTACACTTTGATGTATAAATGTGTGGTGTTAGCTGGAGATGTTAGTATGTAGGTCCTTTTAAATCCCTCGTCATGAAGATCCTGCAGAAACCGAAACATCTCATCCAACTCTTACTTCATGTTTTGTGTTTTAGTAGTCTTTTGCTCTGGACAACAGTTTCAGGTTTCGAATTTTTACTCGATTTCAAAATTCATGAGTACTTAAGTTACACTAAATTTATGTTTGCACACTTAATACTTTTTTGCTGTCAAAAGACTTTTTTCCGCCTGAAGTTGGAACGTAGCCACCAAAATTTGCTTCTATGTGAAACAGACATCAAAACATTTGGTACGATAGTGGCCTGCTCAATTCATCCCAATTCAGGTCTGTGTTATGTGGCTGTCAGTCACCATGCTCTGTACCTTTTTTATTATGGCCTTAAATTAAAATAGGGCAAGTTCCCTGGACCAGAATGCCTTCTGGAACTTAAAGGCCCTATTTTACTGTAAATGTTTGTCTAAGGACATTTAATGGCTGAGTGTTTGGTTTTTGCACCTATGAATAATGGCTGTAGTTGAAATAACCCAACCTGTAATGAGAATGAGGTGTGCATATTCCTTGGCCATAAAATATAAAATGTCACAAAAATAAGAACTTGAAACTGTCCCATACAGAGCAATAGATATAGTCAAGTTGTTCATGCTTAGATGTCATGCTAGCAAATATTACAACCTTTAAAAACGAATTCATGACTATTAATGATACACTGATGTAGTTGGCATTGACATTTTCTACTTTTCTTTGTGTGTTCATTCCTTTCTCCTGCCCCTCCCTCTTGCCTTCCTTCCCTCCATTAGATCCTCCCTCAACCACCACCATGCCCCCCACCACCCCCGTGCGCCTCCTTACCGCAGACATCTCTGCCACTGGGCCCGGTAATAAACAACGAGCGCTAATCACCTCTCCAACCCTGGCGCCTCTGCCGGAGGGGAGCCTGGGCACCATAGTGGGCGGGGCAGTGGGTGGAGCCCTCTTCCTCCTGTTGCTCCTAGTGCTGGCCGGAGTTTATTACAAGCGCCAGCGGCGGACGTTCCGTGGCGACTACTATACGAAACAGTATCACGGCCCCTCCGACATGCAGAAGGCTCCACAGCCTCATGAACTACAACAAGTCTACAACAAAGGCAGCCCGGATACAAAGCTCAAATCCAACCAGGATAATGGCACCATCTACCCGGACAAGGACCGAGAAGAATGGGGAGATTTCGACCGAGAGCGATCGCCCAATGGCCGTAGCAGGGCAATGAGAGAAGCGGGCGCTCCCCTTAACCATCAAAACCATCACAACCATGAGCGTGGTTACCAAAACAATCATCACCCCAACCATCAGCAAAGTTTAAGTCCCGCTCACCATAACCAGAGGAGCTCGCTGCAGCCGGAGCCCCGCCGGTACCCCGCCCCACAAGTCATGAGCAATGGCTCCCCCTACCTGCCGGAGGACTGCTACGACAATGATTACGTGTCGCACACAGACGGCTCCATGATTTCCCGCAGGGAGTGGTATGTCTAACCACGCGAAAGAGCAGGAAAAGACTAAGTAGACTTAGGAAATGCTTCAGATTGAAAAAACAACACAGAGATGGCAACGTGACAGTATGTAAAGAGAACCAAGAGGAAATGTGATCTTGCACCTTTTCTAGTAGTTGAAACGAGGCCGATTTGTAGTAGTGTTTTTACATCAGCCTAATCTTCAGTGAACTCTTCGTAGTTGGCTTGGTCGAAGGATGTTTTGGGACCAAGAGACGGTGTATTTTCTTTGTTTGTTAAGAATGGGATGGTCTGTCAACAAGACATCTGATTTGATTAGTACCCTGTGCAGATTCAAGTTCAGGTGTATTTACGTTGAGTTGCCAAATCATTACCAAATCCTCTTTTGAGGTACACTGAAAATGTGCACATTCGGATTTTCAAATATTAAGAAAACGTCATTGAAAAACAGAAGTATTCAGACGTCGATAAGTGTTTTAGCTTAGCGCCAAGAGTTTTATATGAACTTTCACCAGTGCCGTCACTCTAAAAGGCAGAAATTAGCTCCTGTCAACAGCCAGGCGGTTTCCATGGCAACCTTTAATTCTCTACTGGCATTCGGAGTTGGAGTGCTGTTGGGCGGAGCCAGACAAAGAGACAGCGCAGGATTTGATAAAAACCCAAAGGGAGAGAGAGAAAGACAGACAGACAAACACTACAGAAAAAGGACGACTAATTGTTAATTAATTTGCATAACCGCAAATCTAAATTCCGGTTGCCTCTAGATTGAAAACAAGCCCTTCACATACAAAACAACTGCCAGATCATATATATAAACACGCGTGTCTCATGTAAAGATCTCTATCTGGCTTCCCCTCGCAGACCATCACTGCCCAGTGTTCAGACCCTCCTGTATTCAGATCTATTAGTCCAGAACGCATTACGTCACAGATAAGCTTCTGTGCCTGTCTCTTGTGGTCTCATGTGTGTGTCAGAGTGAGAGTTTTCTATGCGCGCGTTTATATGTGCCTGGATGAAATCCTCTCATGTAAACGCAGCCGGCTGCTGTTAACCTACAGTGTTTGGAATTCGCTTGTGAAATGACGTCTGATGCCGTCGCTTCAGAAAGCTCTTGGAAAGACGATAGCCAAACACAACTCGTTTTGGATCAAAAAGTTTATAGTGTTGGCTGGATCATAATAAGCTAGCAATTTGGCTTCATGATAATGTGTCTAGAGATGATATTGTAGTGCCTTATATGATTGTCTTGCTCATTGTAACCCATACAGAGCACACAGTTATGACCGAGCGGATGATGAAGTTACGAATGTGTCATTTACAGAAGTATGGGAGTGACTCTAAAGCGTCAAATGGTCAAGTTGGGTAATCCTGAGGATGTGTTTTTTTTTTCTTTGTTCGTCTGTCTTTTGCCTTTAATGCTTTAGAAATTCTTTTGTTTTGTATATTTTTTCCCCAAGATTATCAGACAATGGCAAAATGTTTTGCTGTCATTTGACATGTGACACTTGAGTCACAGTGCACATCGAAGAGTTGTAATAAAATAAGTAAAACTATCACAAAAATATCTATGTGTACAGGTTTGGACAATATAGAGTTGAAATAAATAAACAAGGTTATATGTATATATGCAGACATGTGAGAGAGGTTCTTGTTTGGATCTGTTGTTTCTATAGGAAATGTCTATGGAGCGCGCTAGAAAATCCCACCTCTTCACCGGTCGAGATGAGGCTCGGTTACGTTGATCACTCTCTGCTTGTTCAGAAATCACTTTGTTGTTTTACAAAAGAGCTACTGTGTTTAAAACATGTTCACAAAGAAATGTATTTGCAATGTATAAATGATTCTGAGCGTTATTTTGTAAAATCAACTTTTGGGATACGTTTTGTTTTGAAATAAAGCACCTTTTTTCTGTGACCTGCTTTTGTTTTAAGATGTTTGCTTTGTTTGTCGGAAGAGGGTTGAAGTCTTGGGTGTGACGGGTTGCTTCAGCTGCAGAACGCTTCCCTGTGGGGGTCTCCTCAGCTTCCCTGGAGGGCTCTCTTTCCCTTTGCTGTGGTTAACCTATCTCTACTTGGAAGATCTCTCGTGCACAGAGGCTCATTTTCATGCATATTTTGTGGGAAAGTCCAAGCTAAAAGCTTCCTGTAGATGGGTGCTCAACTTCCTTACGGTCTTACCTGGGATAGTCCTAAAGTGCAGGGATTATGGGATGGTTGATCCTTCTGTTTGCACTGCTGTTCTGTCGATCAGTATGAGAGGAGAGGAGAGGAGCGCAGCAGTGAGAATAAACGCTATTTAAGAGGGCTTTGTTTCAGAGCGTTTGCTAATCTGGTGTCCTGTTTTCTCAGCTGGTCGGGAAAAATGCATCAAGAAGAGTCCAAGGAAACACAAAAAGTTAGATTCATATTAGATCTGACTAAAAGTATCTACCTATTATGCATGAAAATTCTGTGTTTTTTTAGTCCCACCATTGTCCACTCGCTCAATGTTTTTCTTTGACAAAAAAGTTAAAACGGGCAAGGCACTTTAAGTTGTTTTTGTATAAAATGGAATTCATGAATGTATATATTTTATGTGTTTTAAATTCACTTATATGTTAATCTTTTGTTTTCATTTAATTGTAGTGTTTTATGTTGAAAGTACATTTAAATTATAAAATTAAAAATAACCTGACAAACAACTTTAAATAAAAATAAAATAATTACAACAAATAAAATATAAATAAAAAATTATTTAAATTGTTTATTTTATGTTCTCTGCCGTTTCATCTACATTTTTTATTAGAGAACCTTTGTTAACTTAAAATGGTTTATTAATAATTTGATATAAGAAAATATTTGTTTTTTCAAATGACTTTTAGGCCTGTTTTTTATTCAGTGTTTTATTTTTATGTTTACATTTAAATGATCTTTAAATTTAGATTATGAAAGCACAGTAAGCTCATCATGGGCGATGACATCATTCTGAATGACATCACCATTTCTATATCTCTCAGGAGCAGCATTACCTGCACCCCTCCCTTTTCTGAAAGTGCCTCTGATTGGTTAAATTAGTTCGGTAGAATGGTTTTGTTTGCCACGGCCCCCTTCCAGGCCATTGATGCCGTCCCCATGGCAACAGGCTCTTCTCAGCCTCATGACAGAGCTTGTTCTCATGATAGAGTGCTTGTTCTCATGAGACATACCTGTGCCTTCTCACACAGGAAAGGGTTAGAGAGTGGAAGAAAGAGGGTCATTCAGCAGAAAAAACGGGGGTGAGACGGGAAGAGAACGGGAGGAGCCTGAGAGTGAAACGAGGTTAAAAGGAGAGCGATGTTTGAAGGTGAAACATGCCAGTGTAACTTCCTGCGGTAAAAGATGGGCACTTTAAATGGCTGTGATTTGTCACTGTGACCACGTTATGTTACCACTTCTGTCCGGAGAGAATTTGTCATTGTAATTGTTGGATATTTCTGTTGGAAAATGTGTAATTCATGTCTGCCCTTTCTCCTTTCAGATATCAGACTTTTATGAGATATTTTTCCAGTAATACATCATAGTGGTCATGAAATCATTCCCTCAATGGTAGGCTGTTATTAAATGTGCAGTGTTCCATTTTGCAGAGTCTCACATTCATCAAAAATGTATAGGAGTTCTGGTGAGCGTGTTTTATTATATCACGGATAGGTGGGGTGCATAAATATGTAACCACATACTGTACACTTGAGATATTAATGACCCTCTAGTCGGTTCTCAATATATCAGGTTAAAACTATGTGATCTCTTTAAGACGAATATCTTCTCTTAAAGGCTCTTTTGTCCATTTCCAAATCCGAATTTTTTATATATATTTTTGTTATTCCTACCCCAAAAGGAAATTTGGCAACACTGCCTCCATTAAATGTTTATGACTTAATAATGTTTAATATTTTTCTAACAGTCATGGGATTTGTTTATTTAAATTATAATGTAAGTGAAATGTCAGTCAAAAGCTCATTTTCTAGGTGCTATTTGTATTTTTTCCGAAACACGAATTATGGGACACTAGACCACCCAGATTCAGATTCCCTTCACTTGCGCACGTGATGGCCCTCGTAAAGATCTGGCACTTTAAACAACGTAATCCACAACAGAAGATGACCTCTGACACATGACCTACCTATCTCTTTTCGGTCACTTGGACAATCCTCTGAGTAACCTCAGAAAAGACACGTTTCATTGAGCGACCTTGCCTCTATCACTGAAGCATCATAAACCTTTGACCTTCAATTTAACAATTCTTTTCACAGTTCTGAAATCTGTGATTGGGTTTCATGGTCATTTAGATTCCCGGGAAGAAAATGGACAAACGCGACCCTTTTCACTCCAAGAGAGATAGATCCCTGCCTGCACTCCAATATGGCAATCCAATGTCAGCCAGATTTAACATGGAACATTTTCCAGAATGTCTCATGTTTACTTACAGTGACTGCTGAAATGAGTGTCAAAGTGTGCGTGTGATTGAGACCCAAAAGAGTAAAAAAGAGTTAGCAGATCCTATTTTTACAAATGTGTAAACAAGCTCTTGTGTCACCAAATCTCAACGTCATTTAATCCTCCATTGCTCTGAGCCATACATTTCTCTAAATCTTTAAATCTACCCAGCAAACAGGGTGAGAACAGGTGGCAGGGCCTTCAAAGGGTGTTTCACCTTTTGGTTCACCTGTGAAAGGTTTTAAGTCCTGTAGGGTTAACTGAAGCTTCTCGAAAGCCTCTCGAAAGTTGGTCAATAATGATGGTTTTAAAAAGTGCACTTTAGCAAAACTAAACCCATAAAGAGTTTAAATCCTTTCCCCAGAAGAGATGGTGATGGGAGGTGTCCAAAAGCTTAAAACATAAGATCTGTGTCTTCACCTTACAAAAAACAAATATTAAATTTACTTTATAATAATTATAACTTTATATATGATATTATATTATGCGACCTTAACAAAATTTCACTATGTAAAATTAAAAAAATTAGACTACCGAAAGTTCTCCGTTGTTCAAAATTTGTTAGAAAAAAACGTGTTTGTTACTCTTTTGTTGCAGGATTACTTTTCTCGGGAATTTTCACACTGACGTGCATTGTTTTTTTGTTTATATAATAGAAATTAATCGGTCCTGCTGTTACTTGGTTACTGGTTATATATATAATTGGATTTAGATACATACATACATACATACATACATACATACAGAGAGTCCTGTATATATTTAGTATCTAGACATTCAATCTAAATTTTTCTGTAAAATAAAGCATTTTTCAATGTGCTCTGTAATATGACATTTACATTTACATTTAGGCATTTAGCAGACGCTTTTATCCAAAGCGACTATATATATGAATGTTGTACAGGCAAGTGATCAGTTTTAAACCCATCCTGAACAGAACTGTGAAGGGGTCTTATGGCTCACTGTGGGGGGCCCATCTGTGGTATTAAAAGCCAGACGGCAGAATGATGGTCTCTCCCCTACACACCCTCCCCCAAACATTATTCTCATACACTGAACCCCATATAATCCCAAATGAATTTAAACCTCCAGAAAACATCTATGCTGTGGAGATACATAGAGACCGGATTGGATCGTATATAATATGATATTATTTATAGAAAGGTGTGGGGGATAGCAAAGCAACTTTATTCAGTCATTTAAAAATGCACACAGGTTCTTACAGATACAATGACACACTTATGGAAACTTGCATTTTTATTTAACAATTGCCCATTATAAGAAATATGTGACTTTCTAAATTCAATCCAAAACTTTGTTTACTGCTTATCTTCTGTCTTCTGTTGCTTCTGAGGCACCGAAAACGGTACACTGTATATGAGACGTGGACGACAATACCTAAAGAACTTATACGTATACGTTTAAATGCATCATAATACTACATGGAGTATACTAGTTTAAAACTACTATTAAAAAAAATTTCAACTACAAATAAATGTAAACGTAAACTGACATTTACTTTTTCAATACTGATGAAAGTGCACTTTGAAGTATACTCCATGTAAACTACTTAAAGTATACTTGGACCATTTCGTTAAGCATATTTCACACTTTAGTCTCATACTGCTTATTTTTTTATTTATTTAAATTGCTAGTATATACATTTAAATGGCTAACTCCACCCATCCCTTTTGGAGCACTATGGAGGCAGTCCGTGGACAAAAAAACATCATGACGTTTTAACTTCTTTGCCGTAACAGGAACTGTATTCACAATACCTCTAGCTGTTACGGTTTTTTACAGACTGGTACTTAGTACGTTTAAATGTATATACCAACAATATAAATACAAAAAATAGATCATTGTGTCCTTTTAGGGCTTCTGTAGAAACATAGCGCTGAATCCCGTGTAAGAGGTCCCGGCCTGTATGATAGAAATAACTCATTCTGAGATAACAAAAGCAGAACCTTTAATTTTTAAGGACTTTGTACACCTCTGGAGACGTTTGTCTGTATATTATGTTCAAATTCTGTCAGTGGATTAGACTCGCACATTGGAAATCTAAAATTCAGTTTGTAAAACCACGTTGAAAATCTATTTAATACTTTATGTGTTCAAAAGAATCAAAGCATACTATATTTTGAAGTATATCTCCTTTTAAAGATTTAGTACAAGTACAGACCAAATATACCCTGTTGTATACTTATAACAGTTTGCTTTTACAGACCTGCACACATGAATGAATCTTCTTTAAAGGCCCCCAGCCCCAAATGGTCAAAAATAACCCTTTGATTTTGCTTTATGCCGGATGGGCTTGCTGTGCAAAGATCTGTCACAAACCTGTTTGAATCACCGCTGTGCCAACCATCGGTGCAGTGCCAAAACTTTTGCCAGTATTTTCCACCTTATCTCCCGTTTCTCCCCATTCTCCGCCTGATCTTCACACACACTCATCTTAACCTCATACTCTCGCTGTCTTTATTCCTCCACCACCAGCTTTCCTCCATTCCCTCATGAACCGGACGTGCACTCCGCAGGGCAAACATTTACCGCTCGCTAGTTTTTAACGATCACTATTGAGTGGCCTTTTTGAGTGAACATCCTGTTCCAGTCTGCGCTGAGGTCAGAGGTGAAGTAACAGTACAGTACTGTAGTAATGATTGGGTTCTCGCTCATTAACCCTTGAGGAAAACTCAATGACATCTTTAATTGTTTTTTTTTAAGTTGCAAACAGATTTTAATTTTAAAATACATTCTTGGTTCAGTTCTGAATGGTCTTACAGAATCATTCTTCCATCCTCTTGCACCAAGTGTTTATTGCCCATCTCAAGAGCAGCAATGTTTGATCTTAATTCATCTTA
This sequence comes from Triplophysa yarkandensis, assembly GCA_033220385.1. Taxonomy (NCBI): domain Eukaryota; kingdom Metazoa; phylum Chordata; class Actinopteri; order Cypriniformes; family Nemacheilidae; genus Triplophysa; species Triplophysa yarkandensis. Next base: position 1,362,257 of record CM065658.1, on the reverse strand, counting down.
ATTAATGATTGTAATCCTATTTAAGGAGGCCCGTTGTGTGGATAACAAGCTGGTGATTTCACAAACCTCTGCCGTAGTTTCTGGTGAACTTACTGAATTAAGTTGCAAGAGCATGAAACTTGCCGCAAACACACACCGGTAATGAGAGAGAGAGAGTGAATGAAAGGGAAAGTTGGAGGAAGAAGTGCAGTAAAGCATAAGAGCACTGCGGGGATGGTAGAGACAGTAACAGCAGGCTTTAAAGAAGGACGGCATGAGGTCCTAATTACTGAGGCTTGGAACTGACTGACTACAGCTCACCCCTGCCAACTACTGCACAACCCACCCATCCACCTCACCCGACAGAACAACAAACATCTAGTTTCCATGCAGTCTGACTCCTGATGAACAGCTACTCCAGCTTTGTGTCTGTCGTGAAGGAGGATGCTCTGGAAAACACTCATTGAGTCATTAGCATTAAGCCTAAACTACATGTTTTAATCGTGTTTGTCTTTATGGAATAATCAGTAGTTGGTTAAAGAATGTGTTTTAATGTTTACACAAATGCAAAATACAAGATACATAGTTATTACAGTTAGAAATTAGTTTTTATAAATGTTTGTGTTCACAGTTGATGAATTATAATAACGTTAATGCAGTTTTAATTGTAAGTGCCAAAAAATATGTTTAAATGCTGTAAAGTAGCATTCATTACCAATGTATAGAAATACAAACGTTAAAGGGATGGTTCACCCAAAAAGGAAAATTCAATCACGAATTACTCAAGCTCTATTCATTAAAAACCTGTGTTCATTTCTTTGTTAAGTTCAACATGAAGAAATATATTTGAAAGATTGTTCGCAGTTGATAGATCCAGAAAAAAATATTCAGGGTTTGAGATGTGAGACTATCCCTTTAAATTTACTGCATTTTTTATTATAGTTTTTTGTTTTTGTTATAAGCATAAATCCAATAAAGTTAAATAGCATGTTGGGAATCGTTATTTGTTTTATATTATTATTTGTATACTCTTTCATATTGTTTATGTTGTATATTTTAACTTCACTTAAAATCAACAGGGTTTGGACAACTCAAATATTATGGACATTTTTACTGAAAACATGAAATAGGAATGGAAGAGAATATATTTATAATCAATATCTTTAACCATCTGTTCTTATTTTACTAAGCTGCTGTCCAGACATCCAACAGTTGATACAGGAGTTTTATATTTAAGACATAAAATATACGTTATCAATGTGAAAAAAACTAAAAGCAATAAATTACTGTTGACAGAAAAGACTTTCTTTCATTTTCATGACCAAAAATGAGGAATGTGAATCGTTATGCACTTTATGTGACAGCTTGATTATTGATTTGATAATTCAGTTACCTGTTTATGAAAAACTATTTAAATAAATTAAATTACTTCCAAAATTTCTGATGTGTGTATATACCATCAAATATTTGACATCTGATCTATCAGTATTATGACAAACCTTGGGAATATATTTGCATGGAATTGCCTGATGTTTCGTTCCTCAGCGGCTAAATTGGATCTTCAGTCTTTTTCTGTTTTTCTCTTTTGCCATTTCCATTGCGGTCACATGCTATACGTACATGCACGTAATTGCCGGTTAGTGCATGCTGTGATTCGCTGTTTTGTACACTTGATTATAATTTATTGCATTTAGCCACTCTGTGCCGAGATGAGCTGTGTTTCTCCTGACAAGCGGAAGATAATTATGGTGGAACTTGATGTACCTCCAGTATCACGGACCATGTTTAGAAATTAATCTGTGCTCAGATTTCTGCCTTACTGTGTTGTGGTGCCTTTCAGAAATGTCTCAAAAGCAGATGACCTCCACTATGGCGATCGCTGGGGCCGTGATGGGAGCTGTGCTGGCGCTCTTCCTCATCACCGTTTTCACCATCGTCCTCTTCACCGCACGCAAGGCCCCCCCACCCACATACATGGACAAAGTGTGAGTGACGCGCACGCTGTAGATCTGATTTGCTGTTATCTAACAAAATACAGAATGTGTATTTGAGGGTTTTACTGATGCATGTGATGCTGCAGTGAGGCTTCGAGAACTTTCCTCTCCTCTCACGTAGACATTGAGCGTGGCAGACAGCTGAGGCAGGACACGACCACTTACCTGGTGAATTATTTAATCATTACCTTGCTTATTCAACAAATTCCTGACCGTCCTTCGGACCCAGCCTGACAGAATAAAACATTACCATCACTAGCCTTCGGTTAGTGATATCATAAAACCATTTCTAGTCTAAGCGAAGTTGGCAATGTCAATTAAGGCCTGATTTTACATTTTTATGTTTTTATCGATAGTACTATGTGATCTCTTGGCAAATACATTCTTATTAAGGGTGGTTAGTTCTAGGTTAGCACAGGTACAGATGTTGTTTACCAGTGATCAAAAAATAGTGATCGACCAACACGGTTGCTGGTTGACGTCAACTTGGCGACAATGTTGACATGGTAATGTTGTTTTTTAAAATGAAAAGGAGTATGTCAGGACTTTTGAAGCTTTACCATCGGACATTAAGTCTAATAACGCCCCAATGTTGAGACAAACATCATGCTGAAAAGAGATTAAAGATAGTTGACCCGAATTAAATGTTGTGTAGTCATTTATTCACCCTCTTGTCATTTCAAACCTTTTTTTTAGCAGAACGCAAAAGAAGAACATTGAAAAATGTTGGGAACTGGCACCCGTCTGCTTGCGTTGGTTATGTGCCCATTGGTGCCACTGCTTATCACTTTCTCCAATCTTATTTTGTGTTCTGAAGTAGAAGGAGCGTATTGGTTAAAAATAACAAGATGATAAGTAAATCAAGAGAAGATTTGTCAATTTGGGCAGACTATTACTTTAAGGTTAATGTTTTAAATAATACATTATTAAAGGTTCATAAAATATGAATAGAATAAGTAACATTTTAATTCTATGGTGACTTTACACTAGCTCAGTAGGAAATTTAGTCGTACAACATTACATTTTATCAAAGGAAATGTATCCGTGAATGTGTGAGGAAACGAAAAAGATTATCTCCACCTTGCGCTTCAGTTTTTCATGGGTCACCCGTTGCCCTATCAGAATGGCATTTCACGCTACAGTGCATCTTTATGACTTAATCTTTGATACACTGCCCTTGCCGTAATAGATTTTGTCTGGTCAATGATCACCGAGTGCAGAAACCCGGTCAACACTGTAAATGTTTCACATTACCAGGAGCCACATCAGATAATGTGCTTTTGTTTTTTTATGTTTCTAGAAAGGCAACTAAATGTCAACACAGAGTCTTGCCACAATAGAGCACAGCTGTGTGTTTGCTTGTACAGTACATAGAAACTGCCACATCATTCCAGAGAGTTGCACACATAGCTAACTTTGTTTCCAGCTTGTTTGGCGAGGCATGTTGATTTTCAGTTCTTTTATCTCTTGCCGTCAAAAAGAGTTGCTTTGTTTTTCTGTCAGTGTAAGGGCGTCTCTAGGCGTGAACTCACAGACGTCTCTTTTCCAGCATCCCAGAGGCCTCCATCTTCTCACATCCGTCATTAGAGAGGTCAAGGCTGGGCTTCATATGATCCTTTAAGGAATGGTTTTCCTTAAAATGAAAAGTTCTGTTACTTTGTTCAGATTAACACAGTGAACGACGATTGGAAGAATGCTCGTAACAGTTCTTGGACCCCATTGACCACCATTGTAAGTCGTCATTGTAAAATAAGTATTTGAAGAATCTAGGACAACAAGAGGGCCATTGTAACTTTCGTCCCTGTGTGCTCAATGAGGTCCAATAACTGTTTAGTTAGAAGCGTTTTTTCAAATATCTTTACTTTCAAATATCTTTACTTTAATATACTTTGGCATTTGCTATCTTTATACACGGGCGTTCTCTCTCCTGCTTCTGTTAGTGAATATAAATAGTTAAACAAACATAGCCAAAAAAGGTTGTTTCGTAGAGCTGTGGTGATAGATGAAGTTCTCATGAGGATGAGGTCACAATGCAGCCTTGCAAGTTAAGGCTGTTCACAGGGGAAATCGATTTGGAAAACAACCGAAATGCAGAACAAAGATGAAGCTTAATGTTTGTCTGGTCCCAAACCAATTGTCTGGCCTCCATATGAGATGTAGACCTTGAAATTTTGCTCAGATTTCTTATAATTTACATCATGTGGTGTCTGATGTAATATGACTCCAGCTAGTTTTCCAAAACAGCCGATGCTGCAAAAACATTGTTACAAAGTGTTTGTTTTTACATCTTTGAAATCTTGTTGTTCTCAGACAATATGTGGAGGTTTGTTTTCTTCCATTTTAAAAACACAATAACAGTCATTTTATCCTGCCATTTTATTATTTATCGCATGCATTCTGCCTGTCATCTTGATCAACATCATCTGTCCTTAAACAGACATTCTCATCTCCAAGCCCTTTAAACTTCTGGACAAAGCCGGCAGAAGAATCTCGCTCAGGATAGGTGTGAGAGACGCTCTTATCTCTTATCTGTTTCAAGTGATCCCAGTTCAGCCTTCTTGCATTTGGCTTGGCTTGACCGTGGCACACTGCATGCAGATCAGTGAGGCCGGACAGCTGGATGGGAGCGGATGGATAAAGCTGTCACTGCGTTAGATACAGAGGGAACTGTGCGAGAGATAAGGAGCATTGAGGCGCTGACACACTACGAGTATAGAGAAATTAAAGAAAACTCTTGACGTTTGCATTTTGTGAAAGATGCTCGGGTTGTCAGGATTCAAAGAAAAAATGTGGCTTCTCTGAACGTCTCAGTAGAAAGTGTTTTAATGAAGAAGGGTTTGCTATGTCTTCAGATCGAAGAGTTCTTTTAACAGTTTTTTTTAAACTATATGCCATAATTGTGACGCATCTGCCCTTGAATTGAACGTTTACCATGAGGTGGCATTTAAAATGCTTTATTATAGCTAAAGGTCTTGACTAGAAACTGGTTGGATGAATGGATAATGTTCTCGGGAGATAAGGAAAAAGTTCTTGAACTTAAAGTTCACATGACTGCGCATTTAATTAGAGGAGATAAGAAATGCAAAGATCAGTTTTTGACATGCGGTTGGTGCATTAAAAAGACAATTTTAAACTAGAAGTCTCCCTGAGATATTTGTTTGAAGAATACAAATTTTATTGGCATTTGCTGGGTTAATGAATATAAAATGAATTTAAATGAGTACATTCATGTAAACTACTTTTATCTTTATAATTTGTCCCACTGACACCGTACTGTACAGCAAATTCTTTTAAGCCAACTATTGTTTAATGCAATTAATAAATTACGTTTTTTTAATGAAAATTATGTTCAAAAGGTTGGGTCTATATTGTAATATTAACCATACCAACCTCTATTCATTTCTTCCTTTTCCTTCTTTTCTTTTTGTGAAAATGTTGGCCCTTCTTCAGTCATTTCGGACATCCAGGTGGATCCACCGAGAGTACCCAGATCCGTCTGTGACCTCATTCCACAAATGCACTGGCTATTTCCTCTCCAGACCATGCAATTTATTACTTTCGATCCTATAGGTCAACCATAACTTTTCATGGGAAATGCTAATGTAAGTCCATATAGACTTAATGAGTCATAAAACACTGTTGTACACTTTTCCATCTCCGCCCTTCATAGACCGTGTGGAAAGGATAGGGGACACATTAGACAGACTGATCGTCCATTGAAAATCAATTACACAAAACATTCGTCTACTAATGGTTGGACATTAAAGTCCACAGGAAGTGGAACTCATTCACAGAGCTGGTGGCTTAAAGACCCAAGAGTTTAGAAGCAAAAGCCTAAATAAGCTTTATTTTAACAGCTTGCTTGCATTGGTTTGGTCCACATTTATTGATGTATGCTCACTGACCCTTAAGGTACTTTTTGGACAAGCATCATAGCACAGACAGCAGGATCTACATCCAAGAAGCAAGGAGAGGTACCTTGTCGCTCTGAGGATTCTGGGAATGCAAGGTCAGCGTAGGGCAAACCTCAGGATCTGTCAAAGCCCGAGGCTAGCAAATGGAAGCTCAATAGGTATTATCATCAGGGGCATATGCATTAGAAATGTAAGACCACCCCTCTTAAATGTGCTCATGTCAAAACCCATTCGTCTTAAAGTGAAAAGTGCAGAGGCATCTAAACAAGAGAGTTAGAGCAAGAAGAGACATATAAAGTGGGGGATGAGACTGTGACATGATGGATTGAGCAGGACTGAATCACATGGCATTAGGAGCTTTGGGTTTAAGATACATTTAGGTTGCATCTCACTTTAATAGACTGCTGAGAGATGAGCTTTGGATGTTAGATCGTAGATACTACACAATAAAGGCCAAATCTCACAGTACAATGTTTTATGAAATGGCTTATTTTGGTTATGATCTTATTCATACATTCAGTTCACTCTGAAAAAAGTTGTGTTGAAACTAAACTTGGGATAATGCATTTCGTTAGTAACTTGCTGCCCTTTTCAATTATTTGATACAAAATCAACACAGAAATGTGTGAAATATCATAGGTATTAAACTAAAAGTTAAGGTCTAGAGCAACAAATAAATTTAATAAAAACAAATCAAATTTATTGTGACAGAATACACTGTTTTTTATTTTTTTTATTGTGGAAATCCAGTGTTGTTTTGAAGGTTTATGGAGGTGAAAGCAGGAGAACCTCTCAAATCTTTGCACTAATGCAAAGACCGTAAATAATCGGTTTGTAATGGCGGTTAAGTCGGTACCAAATATCAGACCAGAGCTTATTTTATAAGCTTGTATGTCGACTTATGGTTTAGCTTGAGATTCATTGGATGCACGCTGAAACATGACTGAAAGTAAATATCCTGAAGTGTTTTTGTGCATCAATCTCCAGGGAATTGCGAAATTGGTTTGATTATGTTTACAGTGCCTAGTTTTAACTGCAGCAATTTACACACGGAACAATACAAGGTCAGATTCTGTGTTGATTCTAATGTGATGATTTCTAATGTGGATGGTTGACATGAGCTGTATTGATGTAATCTCACAAATACATCTACTCCCACACGCACAAATAAAGTCATTCCAGACAGGATCCATTGGTGTTTGGGTAAAAGGTCTATAGGGCATGAGAAAATATGTCTCAGTTAGTGCAGGGCATGGAGACACGGAGACCACTTCACATCATGAGTGGCTGGTGATCGAGTCCAAGTGATATCTCGTGAAGTGACTTGAGTCACAGAATGTGTGAGACCTCAGAAACAGATTCTCAAACTTGAGATGACTTTCTGGGTTTCAAAAAGAGTTGTATTGAAATTTGACACTGTAAATGTCGTCTTATTCATGAGATTCTCTCTTTTCAGGATTGACCTACCTCCAACTCACAAGCCCCCTCCTCCATACACAGAGAGACCTCCTGCCGTCCCTTCGGCCTCTCAAGCCCCTCAAGTGGCATCATTCTCGCAGGTAAACCTTACACAGTCCTATTCTTCGGGGTTCTTCAGCCTACGGTCTGATTTATTTTCTTACTCGGGTGCTTAATAGCGCAGTCGTATATGAGAGATGACTGCTGGCATCTGTTTTATTATTCAAGAACTGATGATATGTTCACTTTGTCTCCTTTTGGTCTTGTTTGCCAGAATCTATCATTCCTATTTCTCGGACTCACATTAAAACCCGTGCAACCTATAAAACAGCCAAGGCTGTTATTTCAATGCAGTTATTTTGTGTAATTAATTATTTGAAATATAGTATAATGTGATGAAAAATATATCTATATAAAGTGGAATTTTCCAACCCCCAGAGCAACTATATAGATTTCATATCTTTTAGCTCTGGAGGCTATGTGGTGTTCTTATATAGCAGTGAGAAAAACATATTTATCAAAGCTTTTATCTTTATTTATTATTAATATTTAGTATTATCATTATTGTTGTTGTTTTCACATTCACAGTACTACTACAACTACCACTATTATTCATAACAATAATAATAATAATAATAATAATAATAATAATAATAATAATAATAATAATAACAATAATAATAATAATTATTATAATAATAATAATAATAATAATAATAACAATAATAATAACAACAATAATAATCATTAAGTAATAATATTGTTGCTGCTGCGTCTGCTGCTACTATAATAATAATAATATAAACAGGATTTAATGTTTTATGCATTCATTTATCTTTGAATAGGGTCTTTTCTCAGCCGTATTGTTATTGATTCAACAAATGATCAATTATTATGAACAGCTTTTCACAAAGCCATATGCATGATGTGTCATAACATTTAACAGACTTTTTCACCTGCAGCCCTTAAATCTAATAATAATCCTTTAGCATTTGCTATATCAGTATCCAAATGCTTACAAACATACCCATAACTCCTCCATAGAGTTCCATACAGTGCTAGTCTGTTGTGTGTCATCTGTGCCGTGTAGGCCCGTCGGATCGAGAGGCGGTATGAACCAGCCGACCGGGTGCCTGGAAGACAGGCTCGCAGGGACTTCCAGAACCCCACCCACCATTCGCTGACCTATCAGGAATGGATATGTCATCAGAACGGAGCAGACCGTGTTTACATCAACCATAGAGAACATTACGTGTGATGGTACTTTTGGTGTCAAATGCAGCGCACTGCCAGCCCCAAAGTTAAAACTGTTTACGAGTATACTGGGAGTGAAAAATCACATTGTTTAGAGCCCTGCTAAACAGTAATTACAATTACTGTTACATACAAGCTCTGTATAATGCACAATGAAAACTTTGGCAACATGTAGATGTTTATGACTTTGGCCTGGAACAAGATAGTGTAGTGCTGTATTATCTCCTGCAGTACAATGTAATATATAATGACTTTGATTGTCTTGTTCGGTTTTCACTTTTTATTAGTTTTTCAAATCTAGGGGTAAAAGGAGAATATTGTTGATGTTTATATATGTAAAAGGTGACATGCAATTTTCCTATACTTTCTTATTGCCTGGGGCCTGGCAATGGGCATTATATGTCACATTCATATTTTTGGACTTCTGTTTTTTACTGTAAATATTTCTTGTTATTTTTATTTAGTCAATAGTTGTCATTTTACTGTAAACTAGACCTCATGAGATTGACAGATATTGATTTATAGGTAGGCAATATCGTGAGTTTGCCTGTTTTCCACTGTGATGTACAGTAGATGTGAATTTCATTACAAAGCACACGCTAAATGTATTTTGTGCTGTTGTGTTTAGATACTGCATACCTGTATGTACCCTTGAAAATATCAAACTTCAAAATATCAGTGTTAGGAATAGTGATGACAAATTCTGTCATTTATGTACTTTAGGGTTACTTGAAACATGTATATGATGCCTACATGTGTAAAACACAACAGGAGATACTTGAGGATTGTCTCAATCATTTGGTCTAAACTATAGAAGTCAGTGTTGTTTGGTAACTTCCATTCTTCGAACTATCTCCTTTTGTGTTCTTCAGAAGAAAGTCGCATTGGTTTGGCATGACATTGTGAATAAATGTCAAAAGATCTCTTTGCATCTTAACAGAGAGCATCAGAATTTCATTTCACTTTTATGTTTAGAATCAATTTTTCCTCCACTTCTGAAACTCATAACCAAAGCAATATTTGCATTATGTGGCACCAGTAATCGAATAAAACAATAGAACCAGTAAAGACTTCTTTGTTGTTATAATTTCTCATCTTTACAGTAAACACATCTGAAATAACAGACTAGACTAGACAGCGAACCCTCGAACAATCTCATTAGACAACAGACCGCGAGTCAAATATAGGTTGTAAAATCCGATGAATGCATAAAACAAGTTTTTATGCTGCTCTTATGGTCATCAGAAGGGCTGGATGACTTCTCACAGTCGATGATGGAAATTCTGAGACCACAGAATGCTCTCTGGGAAGGAGGGAGAGCCAGAGAATGGGGGAGGTGGGAACGCTTATGAGAGTCTTTCCGCAAAGACCGCTGTCTGCATGTCAGCTTATGACTTGTGTTGTAGGTAAACAAAACGGCTATCTACTGGGCAACTGGACGGGCAGGGCTATTAAACAGCATGGTTTTAATGAGGTGGCAGTCACCAGGGAGCAATCCTCACTATTTTGGCCCCACCGTTCGTGGAAATATCAGCCAGCAGACCCCATACACTCAATGAGAACATTGTTTATTCCATCTGAATCACCTCTCTGGAATGTATCCACCATTGCAACATTAAAATGTGTCAGTCTGACAATAAAGCATCAGGTTGGGCTCATCCAGAGTAAATCCATTAAGGCTAATAAAGGCGTGCGTCTCAATCCAAATCTATTAGTTCTAGCCCATAAGGCATCTCATTGTAACAACCCTTTCGTCACCTTATACAAACTAAATACAAGCCATGCTTTTACATAAGGTTGTATACTCCTTCTTATGGATTTCCCATCTCTCTGTATGTAACCATTACGCTCGTGTCATGTATCTGACCCAACCTGGGCCTGATAATTCAAAAAATCCTTCCATGGTGTTTAAGGTGATCTATAATTTTCACGTGAGAGCTCTTGTGTTTTTTCTGGATGAGCAGACGCTCTTTCGTTCCAGCAAAGGTTTTGGTTTTGCGAGACTCTAGACACAGTGTAGAATGCTGCGTAAATATTTTTGCAGGAATATCTATAGAACTGAAACCTTTGGGAGAGCTATAATCTGAAGTTGACGCGTATAGCTCATCATTCCTGTCTTGCGAGCACGAAAAAGTAATTATGGTTTAAGAGATATTGAGGATTAGTAAGGTAAAGCAGATTCCCTTCACTCTTACTAAATACATTTTTCCGTCACCATATAAATTTATCATTTAACTTATGGTTGAAAATGTATTTATAGTATTACACAACAGTTCTTGCTGGTTCTTGAAACTGACCACAAGTTTATCACGAGATCCGGGTCACGACACCCTAAAAAAGTTGAAGGTGTTTTAACGTGACACATTTTACAAAAGAACATTTTATAGCTTTGAAAAATTAATTCAATATACTGTTTAGATGTTGCGTTTCTGTAGGTAAAAAATAAATCTGATTTTCACAAATATTTCTATTACAAACCAATAATAGTGGGTGCATATAAAAAAATACATTTGTTAAAACAATACTTATATTTTCATTACATAAACTCTGATTTATAATTTATACTTTTAATATTTCCCACGGTTTTTAATTGATTTGGATAATTTACTATAACTTCTTGTATTTTATACTTTTTTTAAGTGTATTTTTTTAAGCAAACTGGAAGTGAAACAAACACAGCTCCTAAGACACGGTTTACATTGCACAACAGAAATGGCCCACCACATAAACAAACAAAGGGAGAACCAGAACGTACAACCGTAAAGAAGTGCCAGTTTACATTAAATACTGAATTGTTTTGCCCAGAACCTTTCGCCAACCTTAAATATTGTCATTGTTTAATATTTGGTCCTGACAGATTAACTCCTCGAGTGTTAAATACAGTCGTAAAGTCTCGTGGAAAATTCACTCTTGCCTGCTTTTTGGAACCTAGTAGCTGACCAAAAGATGACCGACCTACCTTTTCCAAAACCCAGCTATACCACATTAAACTGGATTTTCCAAAAGGACAGCAAAGTGCATCCAAATCCTAAAACTATTATCATGAGACTGGTTAAGTTTATTTCAGTTGGAACCATCTGCAACATCCTAAATCCATCTGCCTCGAAACAGCGCCGTCTCCATAAAGCATTCCTTTTCTCTCTCTGCTGACCTCCAACTCTGACACGTAATGGAGATGCACACGGTGGCAGCCATATTCGGACACCTGCCGCACTGTACGGCCATTAAACTATTAAGTCAACGTGCCCCAGAGCGATGGTCCAATGCTGATTTACAGCCATGGAGTGATGGAGAAAAAGAGGAGGGTGGTGGGGGATGGTTGGCATAGTTCGACATTACAGGTTTATTACTTGACGGAGCAGCAGTGGGTCCTTTGGAGCTGAAAGTCACCCGGTTGTCTCAGAGAGAGATGATGTAATAGACAGGATCATCAGAAGCAGAGGCGCAGGTCACGTCTGATTTCCCTGCCGACAGATCCTGTCACTACACCATTATCTTTCTTCATTGATGTTCATTCAGATGTAACCGTTATAAGCCACTGAAAATAAAGGGACCGTTTTAAAAGGCTTTGACAAAATGTTATTTAATCTTCAATTCATTTTGTTCATGTGTTGCTTGAATGAATGGGATTTGGACGGAACGTTTGGAGACAAGTGGTGCATTTACATGGGATGGTTCGCCGCAAAATAAATGATCATGGATAAATCAACCTCTAGTTATTAATTTGTATACATTTATTGGTGGAAGACAGAGGAAGATATTTGGAAAAATGCTTGTCACCAAAAACAGCACTTAGACACCATTGACCACCATAGTAGAAAAATAAAAAGAGTGGTCGGAATTACCCCAGAACTTTTTAGTGTTATAAATTCTTCTAAATAATGAATTTTTCATTGAAAAGAACAAAAATTCTTCAGTAGTTTTTCCCAAAATGGTTGTCAATGGAAAAATTTAAATGTGAATAATTCTTCTAAATATCTGTGTTCATCACAACAAACACAAGGGTGAGTAAATGTCGACAGAATTGTAATTTTTGGGTCAACGATTCCTTTAATAAACAAACAGTTAACATTTTTAAAAATGTCTTCTTTTGTTTTGTACAGAAGATAAAGAAGTCAAGGTTTGACAAGAGTGTAAATGATAACAGAAGTTTTGCATTAGTTTTCCTACTGAAAAGATTCACATCACAATCATTAAAAAATGCGAAGCAGACGATCAATAATGCAAAAATGACCTGCATCCAGGTTCCGGCTTCCACAGCTATTGCTGTTGGTCTGAATGCGTAGGCCAACAATTCCCAACGATAAATATTTCATGAATCACAGCTACATTCGACCCATTTCAGTGACGATAGAAATAACAGCGAACGCTGAGTCATACTTTCTGATCTCTAATAAGATATCAGATGAAGATGGATGAGAAGATGTGCAGAGTCATTCGTTCCCCTATTGATTTGTGTCTGTATACGGAACGCAGCGGTTCATAAAAACTTCCTAAAAAGATTAGAAGGAGAAGACAGCCCGCTGAATCACGAATTTAAATCGGCCACATTTTTCATAATGAAAGATGAATAACATCTTTGAGTAAAATGGGTTTTGTCAGGTCTTGTAGAAAGTGCCTGTTGTCTTTGTATAACAAAACTCTATTTTCCTTCATGCATCAGGGTCCTACAACTCATTTTAAAACCACTGCTTAATGATGTGTAAACAGGCACTTTATAAACAATTTACCAATATTTTGTGCTTTCCTATCTATGTATACAACGGTCTATTCTACTGCTTACACCCCCCATATAGGAATGAGAGACCCTGAGACTGTTTTGCCCAACTTCTCTTCCTTTCTTATCATTATTTATGAGTTTTTTCCTGGTTCCGTTTTGGCCTTTAAGAGATGAGAGGGGGCTTTTTTATTCCAAAGCCCGAAATAGCGTACATTTTTCTTTGTAAGTGGATGTCTAGGCAATTCAGCCTCGGACATGCAGTCTGGGGAGGATACATCTGCTGTTTTGAGGCAGAAATTGTGGATGCAAGTGTTTTGTTAACACCGGGGATCAAGGTGCCCTGCTGTGGGGGGATGGTCACTATGAACGATTGATTCTGCTCCATGTCTCAATACGTCATCCCTCTCTCTCTCTCTTTCTCTCTCCCTCTCTCTCTGGTCTCTCTCTCTCTCTCTCTGGTCTCTCTCTCTGGTCTCTTTCTCTCTCTCTCTTTCTCTCTCTCTCTCTCTCTCTCTCTCTCTCTCTCTCTTTCTCTCTCCCTCTCTCTCTCTCTCTCTCTGGTCTCTCTCTCTCTCTCTCTTTCTCTCTCTCTTTCTCTCTCCCTCTCTCTCTCTCTCTCTCTCTCTCTCCCTCTCTCTCTCTCTCTCTCTCTCT
>CM065658.1:1345835-1347784 GCA_033220385.1 Triplophysa yarkandensis | reverse complement strand
AATTTGCCAGATATTGCTGGATTAATCACGGTTTGTTTGAATTTCCCAAACTTCACATCTGCACCACACCCGAAATTGCCTCACTGTACACCCGCGCGCCAAACCTGCACGTATCTGCGTGTGTTCCCAGCTATTTCTGTGTGGCTTTATCTGGTGTGCACCGTCAGCACGCGGGAACAAGTCGAATATGCAGATGAAGTGCCGGAGCACAGACTGAAATTCACAGCAATAACAAAACAGCTCCAGGAGCGAGAGGAAATAAGACACGGAATGGAGAAAATGAGAGGAAAGGGAATATTGTTGCTATATTAGTCCAAATTGAATTTACTGCTGTGTGTTTTTGTGTCATGTGGGGTTTCAGTTTAGAAACATGCAAGAACACAAACCCTTGCATTGCCAACACGATATTTGGCAACGGGAAGTAAGCAACGGTCTGTCCCGCTCAACCAGATGTGTTATTATTTATTGACGCATGACAGCTTAAATAACAGACTTGCTGAGAAAAGATCCTTTTCAGCATGACAGTACTGCGGTTGACCTGAAATCAAACGAATCCTAGAAAGTTTATAAGCTCATTCCTGCTGTAACATTAAGAACGCCTCCAACATTTGCTTTGTGTTAATGCGTAATGCAATCCGACAGATTTCAAGCCTTCGTAGCTGGAGGATGAAACAGACTGTGAGCGGATATACCGTATCTGCCGTCCAGACTCTTTAAAAGATTAAAGTCTTTGTGACCGCACAGCACATCTGGATATGTGACTGGTTGCAACGATATTACTTGATCATCATTTGAAATATTATTTCGGCCGTATGCGAAACCCTGCACATTCGTTCAACACTTCGTTTCGTGTATTAGATGCATAATACATAATAATAAGACATTTTATAACATACTTTTGTGGTTAATATAGGACAGTTATAGCACGGTGCTTTAACTAAAAATATATAAATAATAATATTTCTTCCTGCCACCTTTAGTCTATCGTATTGAAATGAAAATTCAGTCACCTTGTTATTTTAAACCAGTGATTTTCTTCTGAAGAATCCAAAATAAGTTGGAGAATGTTGGTTACAGAATAGGCGGTACACGTTGACTTGCATTGGTCTACACCGTCATTGTGTGGTTGTCAACAATCTTCTAAACCTATTTTTTGTATTTTTCAGAAAAAGAATCACACAGTAATTAAAAGACAAATCGACAGAATATTCATCTTTATGTGAACTATACCTTTAATATAGACTATAGGTGGCAGGAAGTCTCTATATTTTTACATTTCATATTTTGTCCGTTGTCATCAAACATCAGAGATTTTAACAATTAAAATGATCTTCAGACACTCCCTAGAATGAGTTTTTTAGGGATTTTAAATTCATTGCCATTCGAAAATATAATAAGTGCTGATAATTTAAAATAATAATAAAATAATGTGGTCCCGAGCAAAAAAGTTTAGGGATCACGTTATATTCTCGGATAAAAGGTTACTAGAGGAAAATATTATAACTCAGGAAAACTTTAATTTACTTATTTAAACAGATTGCATTATGATTTATTAGATATGCAAAAATACATTGTCCCATAATTGTATCAGGCAATGAAAGCATTTTTAGAAGGAACAACTATCGGCCGATAGTCTGTTAAATGCCGATTGTCAATTTAAATGTGATTAGCAAATGCAATAAATTTGTGCTCTGTATTTAAAAACACGATTATTGTGATGTTTATTATCAATAGCCCTCATAATATAATTAAATATAAGTAATTGCAAAGTAATAAAACCACTTAACTATCGGTATCTGCAGTTATCAATCTGAATAGTCCGCTATCGTATCGGAGGAGATATTAAGTATCATACATCTCTATAATAAACGTCATGCATTGACATTTTTTCCAAGTTCTACATTTTCCTTGACTGTTTATTATGACATCACTTTGAATGAACAACGACG
>CM065658.1:1328335-1338335 GCA_033220385.1 Triplophysa yarkandensis | reverse complement strand
CAAACCAACACATGACGCATATTAACTTTGTGGAATGGCGTTGAAACCCGCTTTATGGGTAGAAGCAACACACAGTTTATATATTGACTCCAGAATGATAAATGTAGATTATTACGACTTAAATATTTCGAGAGTAAAAACGACAGATAACAAAGGCCTGCAAGAGAAGATCCTGTAAGTAAGTTATGTCCTTAAACTGCAAATGCAAAACAGTGACTTGACAGAGAACGTTATGTTTGTGCGGTGAGCCGTACATGATTTTATAATCGGCCTGCTTTGGCTATGTCTGTGTGCGGTGTGCACATTGTCCCAGGGCTCTGTGTCCATGCATGCAGAGATCTCATCTATTTTCACCCCGTCTCTCTCTCCGCCGCTCGCTCGGTTTCCTTGTTTTTGTGTCTTCTCATCTCTTACCTTGAGTGTTTCATCTTGGCTCATATCCTTTCCTCATCTCATCGGCTCTACTCGTCTCTTATCTGTTTCCCCGTGTTAATCTTAAATATTGCCCTAATCACTTATAATGGACCCAACGGACTCGGGCAGTTGACTGTGATTAGGCATCTGCTTCAGACACAGCTAATCAAATGCCTTTGCCGGCGATCACATGAAAGCAGGGATCACGCCTGGCGTATGATTTCTCTACGGATGCCAGCAATAGCTCGACTTCAACCCTCATGCGTAGATTTGCTTGTTGCGAAAAAAGAGTCCTTGATCACAAAGGAGCTTTATGCAAACCCTTTCGCAAATTGCAATGAAAAGAGCGTGAATTAGAATTGATTGGTAACGCGTTTGGCATTTTCGTCTTGCCGTTAAGTCCCCCGCTCGAATGGGGCTGTATGCCTGCCACTCCGAAACGCTTGCTGCCGGACAACCATTACATTGATAGTGACCAGCTCGTACGTGACTGGCTAGTCGTATGGTTGTCGAAACAAGAAAGGTGCAACGAAAACTGTGGTTACTGTGCGCACCTGAACCAGTTTTATTTGCATCCATAATTGAAAATCCGAACAGTCAAGAAAACGCACATCTTTAGAAAAGTAAGTCCGAGATGTCGCCATAAATAACTTTATGGACATATAACGGGGCAGATCGGCATAGCAGGTGTTTGGTAAACACATTACTTGGCCAATTATCGCGAGTGTTACGGAATATCCAGGTGCGCAAAGGTGCAACAGAAATTTTGTCCTTTAATGAATCCGTGCCCTTGATCCTCTGATGCGTTTTTCTCGCCATGAAACTTTCATGAGCCGTAATCAACACAATGCATTTTTAAACAGGCAGATCTGGAAACATTCGGAAGTGTGAGACAGACGGAAAGCTTGTGAAAGGAGGACATGTTCATAAGACGTAAATATGGTCTTTTTCTTCCGAATAGAGAGAAAGAGATGGAGAGGTAAGAACAGATGGGGCAAATAAAGAACAATGACAAGAGGAGTGTAACTTTTTAGCACAACGCGTCCGCTGGGAGGCCAAATGGGCTTTTTGGAACAACACACGCTCTGAACCCTCGTTTAAACTAATCCACATCCCTGATGATTTTCTGCTTTCCCACGACTACAGACTGATTTATCCAAACAATGCGACTCAAAAACGAAAGCCTCTTTGTACAATAAAGGAGGGAAATAAGAACAGGCTTGAAGGTGCCCAGTTTTTCCTTAAGGAGAGTTTATTAAATATTCAAATCTTTGTTGTGCATTAATTGTTCTTGACAGAAGTAATCCATAATTTACTTTGACTTAAAATAGATAGAAGTCAGTAAATAAGCAAGTACATACGAAACTGAAACGCATTGATAGACAATTTTCGCAGATACACTCTTAAACATAAAGGTGCGTAAAAGTTCTTCACACCGATGCCGTAGAAGAACCATTCGTTGTTTCACTAGCAAACAATCATCTTTATCTTACCTTTTTCTAATCTGAAGACCCTGTTTTGCCACCAAGACCCCAACCATCATTTGACTTTAACACATATACAAAGAACCGGCGATTCAGACCTTTTTCGTTGAGTTTCAACCAACGCAAATTTCAGATTGCGGCACGCAGAAAGAAACCAAATCATACCTTACAGAACATGCTTTTATACCTTATTATTCTATAACATCATGAATCTTTAAGACAACCACTGCTCAGACTTGTAACCTCAATAAAGTTATTAAATATAAAAAATATATAAAAAAAACTAACAATTATAAGAGTTCCTGGTTTTGGCCTTCAAAAACTATAACCAGAAGCAATCTTCATGCCTCCTTATTTTGCATCTGTGATGTGAATTTTCGAGATTCAGCGACCTCCGACCTATTTGGCAACAATTCTAGTCATTTTACAGATACCTGCCCGGAAGTGCACTTCATTCCAATGATCAGATATCCGTAGAATATGACATATTGATATCATAAATATGCTTATAAGCGTGGCATCCCCTAGCGAGTTGAAAAACACTTAGTTCTGTTTGGTTTGTCTAAGTAGATTTTCAGTTGACGTTTCATCCGTGTCGGTTTTTGAGTAAGTGCCACTACCATACAATAAAAGCCTTCTTCATTATTGACCTTAAAAGATGCAGGAGGTTCTTGAGAATACGATCCGCACCCGAGCACCGAAATCTACTTTCACAAAATGTTCGCTTGCTTAACTTGTACAGATGGGTGAGACAAGAAACGAGCTGTCCTGAGGGACTCGGGTCATGAGAGGCATCCAACGGCAGGCTCCTCAACGCGAGCAAGAACCAGGCTAACAGCTCTAGCCCTGGCCCAGAAACAACATGAGCTGTCAGAAAGGGTTATCACAGCCCAGTGAATCAGACGGAAGGGGGGATGGAGGGAGGGAGGAGTGGAGCCGAGGGGAGGGAGCCGATGAGGGTGGGTGGGTGGGAGTGCAACAACAGGCAAGCGAGCGAGAGAGAGCGATTCAGACACCAGAGAGAAGGGCCAGCGCACACACCGCCACAACCAAAAGCACAAGGATCGTATGCGTGTAGTGCGTGCTTGCGTTTGGAGTAACGGTGATGTTGGAGCACTCGTCTGAGCTGGGCTTTGTGCCGAGTGTGTGTGTGGACAGCATGCGATACCCATCCACGGCAAGCAACCCTGTCTCCATGAGGAGCGCAGAGGAACTGCTATTGAGGTAAAGCCGGACAACACACAAAGACACGCATGCGGGCGCAAGCACTAAGGCTTGGGGTGAGATGTTTTAGTGATGTTTGCTTGACGGCAGCCCTGCGGTTTCGTAGGCGAGGTTGGCTGACATGCCGCCCGTAGGCCGTTTGAGTGCATGCAGATATGTCAAATTGCGGGATCCTGCGCCGCACCGCCTGTGCTTGTCTTCCCGACCTTAAAAATGCACCGCTCGTACCGTTTCTCTCTCGCACGTCTTTTCCCAGCGGAGCTTCTCAAAACCTGGAGAGTTGAGACAGCGATCAGACATGTGTTTGTGTGCCAGGGAGCCGCGTTCATCACGTACCCAGCATGCATGCGGGATAATGCATGTTTGTTCTGGAGCGAGAGCCCGACCTGTCTTGATACTGCAACTGCGCATGGAAATCGTGCGTTGAAAATGTTACAACGATCATCGTCTTGTACTTACTGTGGTCACCTTAATGCATCCCACAGAGGGCACAAGTGCGTTAACATGGGCAAACACTTGGGAGGACATGCAAGCTGAGTTTGTTTCGACGTAATAATCGCATTACACAAAGAGAGATGGATGAGCAGGAGGGGTTGAGCCCCATCCCGCCACTGCTTTTGTTTGCATGCCTCTCCGACGATTGGATTTGGAGGGCGAACCGGGGGGGGGAATGGTGAGTGGGCAGCGTTAAAAGCCTTCTCAACAATGGGACGCCCCGACAATGAGGCTGTCACTCACTTCATGGCTTGTTTTCCACCCCTCGTTTCTCATCCCTGGTCATGTTATTAGAAGCGCGGGTGCTGAGGCTGCCGATCAGCCGTGCTGTATTTTTATCAAGGGCAACGGGCAGTTAATAACACGGGTGTTTAATGTGTGGAGTGTAATGGGGTGTGAGGGCATTAGTTGGGCTGGAGAGGTGGCCATGTTAGTTTAAACACTAGATTTATGGCCTTAAACTCATTCACTGTGCTCGTGCTCAATGGCTTTTAAAATAGTCCCTAAAGGAGCATGAATCTCTCCAATGACTGGTGTCAGGTCCTCTGGTGTCTCGAGCACATACGAGCCTCGCTCATAACTCAACGTCCTCCAATAGAGAAATGTCAAACGAGACGCTCTGCGCCCATTGAAACGCATCACAATCACACACATTGAGACACACATGACTGTCTGTTTGTTCTTACATCCTAGCAAAGGGTCTGTTCATCCACTTGACGCTTTTGGAACATTTGCCGTTGACGAATCAGAATGATTTATGATTTGTTTCGTAAGGCATACATGGGACAGCCCAATTTGCCGACCTAAATAAATCTATTACACGTGCCCCTGGCATTTGATGTAATGCTTCGTACGCTGCGGCTTCGCATCGATTTACGCCGCTGTGCCTAACTTCAATCCATCTGATCCTGAATGTAACGTAACAATGTCTTGAAAAACAATGACTTCGATTACGATTGATTGGACTGGTAAGATTGCTGATGTCGAACAGGTTTTATACATCTTTTGTCGGGCCATTTACGATCTGGCTGGTTTCTTTGGCTGAGTTTGGAAACCGAGCGATCCGCAGACCTCTTCTGGGCTTTACGGGCTCAAAAACGAATGAGTTGCTTACCTAGACACATTTACTGGGCAGTTTCGTTTGAAATGTAATGAGATGCCTGCCTAGAAAACATTTGTGGAAAACAGTCTCAGACCCTGTCGAGCTGAATAGGTTGTTTTTGGGGTTTCTTAGTATCGAAACAAAGTACATACTTTCAACAATCAAGTTCTAAACCTGTACGAATAAAGCATCTCGGAGATTAAGAGCTAGTTAGCATATCTATCGCCACATATTCAGTGGGGTTTTTCGAAGCTAAATCTGTTGGTGGCGACATTTAATGTTAGGAATAGTTGTCGGAGGCGGGCATGTGTTGTTGATACTGTATTGAGCGACTGTTCTATGCTAATAGCTCAATTGATCCGTATTTTAATATTGAGTTAATCTGTAAGGATTATCTTGATAGACAATATGTGACAAAGTGTCATAAACCACAGGCTTTTGATCGAGGGAGCCAGTGCCGCGCCAACTTCTGGGTTGGCCTACAAACATATCATCATCCCTGAACCATCGTTCAGCTCAACAGAAGACATATATTTACAGTTCTGGGGACTATCGACTACAATTGTAAGAAAGAAACCTCAATGCCAGTCATCGGTGTCCCACTGACTTGAAAGTAGTTTCTCACATTCTTCAAAATCTAAACAGACGTGGAACAACTTTTTGAGTGAAGTATCCCTTTAAATACTTTAACCAAGGCTTAAATTGTTCTGCACACAGAGCCAAAAAGATGTTAAGCACTCGGCGATGATACCGGGTCAGATCCTGCCCCTCGGTCTGTTTTAAAAGCTTATACTTTTTTCCTAAAACCACTCGTAAAGCGCTGCCGACGTTCTGGAATCTGCACTCTGCAATTAGTGGTCTGGAAAGCCTTTCATTGCGGTAAAACAAGGCGATGGCGGTCATGTCCGTGTTATCCTGTGGCGACAGCCCGCTGTCACTGTGCGTTCTGGGATGTATGTGTGTGTCGCAGAAACACTTTTTTGTGTTCTAGGAGAATGACCTGTCCCTAGGTACCCACCGTCGAGCCGAGGCTCGATGAAGCTGCGCGAGTTTCAAATGAAAATAAATGAGAAGCAGTGACCGGCGCTCTCAGGGTCCCGCTTTAATGAGGGAACGGGGGGAGGGATGCTGAAACAAAAGAAATGTTGGAGGGAGACGGGAAGAGCAGAAGGAAGAAAAGAGGTTCCTTAATGAGCGTACGGCTTGGAGAGAAACGGCAAATTTATTTAAACTTAAATTCCGCCACCCAAGACCCCTTCAATTAAACCGGTATGGTCTACTGCGCCGGGCACAGGGTTTGGCTTTCTGGGATAACGTGGTTCTTAAGTTTGAACGCTGGGGGATCTTTGCGGTTTTCCTTGTGTGGGTTTGGTTTTACATCCGTCTGACAGAACAGTGCTGCGTGTGGATTGAATATTAGGAAAGGGTACTAAGCCTTAAATGCAATGCCATGTGTTACTCTGGCACGGTGATGTCATAAAAGCTTGTCAACTGGTTGGCATGGCGACAATATAAACGACAGGGGTCAAATAAACACAGAAGATTAGACGGGCTAGTGATCCCAGATTATGATTACAAGCTTACACGTATAAATATGAAAAAAAATAACCATCTGTGAGTCTGTGAACGCTTTTCTGAGAACAGTACATGGCCTGAAGCAAAGTATGCACCCTATGTAACATACTATAGGTGTAGTGTACATTTTTTTCTATCTTGCTCTAACTGTTTTACATAATCCATGAGCTAATCAACTATTCATGAGGCCAAACGGATTAATGCGACACACCGCTGACAGTCCACCATGGGCTGAACCCTATGACAAAAATCTGTGAACCGGGGAAGATTTTGCCATATATTGTGTATAATATTTACATGAATGTGTCACGAACAAGTCCAGACAAGGAAAATCTTTTTCTATCTTTCATTTGTTTTTAAGGAATGTAAGGCATCCCAAAAATGACAGAAACACTGCATTACAATAAAGTATAATTTAACTCTTGACTGATAAGAATGCATAAACATGGTTTTTAAACACCGTGTTTTCACCCGGTGAGCCCCAAAATGAGATATGGGTCTGTTCTGAAAATCCTAAGTACAAAGACCGAATCATAATAAATTCATAACGTTCTGCATAACTAACTGAACAGGCTTATCTATTATAAATTATAAAGCAAAAGCGTTATATGGATATTTACGTCAAAGGCTGGCTATGCTCGCTAAAATAAATTTCGGTACATTTCAAGATTTCATTTTAGCAACATTTTGTTAACCTTTGTGAAATATTTGTGTTCTGCGCTCGGTCAATACTTCATGTTCAAAATTAATATATAGTAGATAAACAAAATCACCAATACTACAATTCAATATAATCGCTTTGCGGAACAACGTCACGCCATTCAGTAAAAAACCTTCACCTGTTAGTAAAGCGACAGCACAATTTTTGTTATTAATAATTTATTAAAGTTATTAATAATCTTATGAAGCAAATGTTATCGTACACTTTATGTAAGTTTGAACGCTGCTGTAATTGTTAATATACATTTTATTGGAACTTTAGCTAGCAATGGTGATGTTGAAATATTTCCTATTCACATCTTGCTTGAATAATGAAACAACTACCCAAGGGTACATTTCCAACATGCCCGCCGAGTGGCATGACTTCCGTCATTTAACAAAATGTACCCACTTAGGCAAAAACAGCAAACAAGTGCTTAGTTTTTGAATTAAATAATTTAGTTCTTCAAATTCCCTACAATGAAATAGACCCTCACAATGTTATTAAGCATGGTTTTTAGATTTTCTGTATTTTTTTGTTCGCATCAACCGTCTTTAACATATTCTATATCATCTCCCTACCTGCCCACCCCCTCTCCGTGCATTTTTTGAACTCCAGGGTGTACTATTTTTGTCTCCGTGCATTGCAGCCCGCCGGGCCTGTCTCTTTCTCTCTTTCGTTCTTTCTCCCTCTTTCTTTTTGTCTCTTGTGTTCCCTCGCTCCCCTCCTACGTGGTCAATCAATACGTGTTATAGGCCAGCTGGGTCCAGACCCGTGGGGGAGAGGTGCGGGAGAGAAAGGGAAGGTGTGAGAAAGAGAGAGAAGAGAGAGAGAGAGCGATAACACAAAGGACAGGACCCCAAGAAAACTATAAGGTGAGGGGAAGAAAAAACAACACGACAGCGAAAGAGCGGGAGATAAAAAAGAAAGGTAACAATGACAACGGTAGGAGGAGAGACAGGGCAACCTTTGACCTGAAAGGGAGAAAGAAAGAGAGCGGGGATGCAGAGGCGGCGACAAAGAGGGAAGCCCGAATGAAAGACGTCTTGTGGCTATATTCCATTATCTCCGGCGAGAGAGAATTATATCAGCCCTCAAGTGCTTTCATTAGATAGACTTCTTAACCCCGAGAGAAAGACATGCTGGGAAGGAAGAGAGAACGACGATGAAGAATGTTCAGGGGAACCGCGAAGGCCGAGTTTTTAAGTTGTCTAAGGAAATGTTTTAATGCTACACCCAAGTTGTCCAACACCTGA
The DNA here is from genome assembly GCA_033220385.1 of Triplophysa yarkandensis. NCBI lineage: Eukaryota > Metazoa > Chordata > Actinopteri > Cypriniformes > Nemacheilidae > Triplophysa > Triplophysa yarkandensis. The sequence goes on along the minus strand of CM065658.1, from coordinate 1,330,085 downwards.
CGGACATCACTAAAGCGGAGGTCGAGAGAAATCCCATCGGTGTCTGGTGCCCGTTTACAAAACCATTGCATTACCACATTCTTCAAAATATCTTCTGTAGTGTTTCGAGGTAGAAAGTCAATTAGGTTTGACATGCCAGGAGGGTGAGAAACCGATGACATCATTTCAATTGTTTGATAATCTTCCCCTTGGCCTTTTCTTTGTCTCAAGCCGTCTCTGGGCTTACCGCTGAATTTCTCGACAAATAAAACTCAATTAAGCCGATGCATCATCATCAACATGGCAGGCGTTTTTAAATTGCCTCTTTATTGCACAATTCATTACGTTATGGTATATTCGCTCAAGGTGGGCGTTTTGCTTTGCGAACTATTTACAAATCCGCCGTAGAGCGTCCATGCGGCTGTTTGTCTTTCATATTGATCCTTCACTTTAATTATATTGTGGCACAAATTGATCCCATCAGTCTCGGGACGGGGGGCAGCGGTGCTCGTACTCACATTTTGGTTTTGTCGGTTTCGCCCCCGAAAGCCGTATTGACGGGAATAACTAACAAGTCTTTCATGCACATTATGAGTCACTTCTGCTCGAGTGTGCTGGCTGTAGGCGGTATTGACAAAAGCCTCTTACACGAGAGATAACCCGGATCACTTTGGGTTATAATAAATTGTGTAAAATCATTCAAAAATCTTCACCTGCATATAAAGTGTCTCGGAGATGCTCTGGGGTCGGTGGTTTGTCTTTTGTGTTTCTCACGACTGTTACAGAAGGATATCGATCGTGTTTCGCGCATGCAAAAACATCTATCGAGCGGCGTAACATTCATGCACAATCTGGTGCGTGCTGGACAAGGGTCAGCGTGGGTCATGGGGTGGGTTACGACACGCTGTTGGCTACAGGTCACAACAAACCACAGCATGGCTTTCGAAAAGGTTCATTTCTGTATATTTCTAATCTCTTCATTCTGTAATGACGGACGCAATCCTTGCACTTTAGTTTTAAACTCATGTACACCACATACAGAGTAGTGATTCTGTTTTTTAATATCTTCTTGTTCACCATGGATCTGTCACATGTTTCTCCAGCAATATAAGAAGGAATACTCGTTTATTCCAGATCATATTGTGTGTATATGCATTAAGCATGAGTGTGTTTCCCATGACCTAGTTCGTGCACATGCTCTTTAGAGCCGAGGCTGAGACCCCCTTCCCCCTGGGGCGAGCGAGGGGAAAACAAAAAGAAAGCTCGCTTCTTCATACGCATCGCTGGATGAGCACTGTAAAACGGGCCTGGCGTTCATCGCTCGATGCGGTAAATACAGCAATAAAGGGCCGCAAACACGCTTTCATATTGGAGAAATGAATCTCATCCTTCATTGTATGGATGAGGACAGCTCTGACATTCTGCGAAATATCTTCAGTGCTCCGTGGAACATCTAAATCAAGATTAACAACACAAGCACAACGGCCCGGATATTTGAGGTATATATTTGTCTTTAAGATGTCTCCGTTCATGCCTGAAGCTTACCAGCATTGCACAGAGATGCATTGGTTAAAAACTCTCTGCAGCAGAGCGAGGAGCCACGCCCCTCTCTCTCTCTCTCTCTCTCTCTCTCTCTCTCTCTCTCTCTCTCTGGTCTCTCTCTCTCTCTCTCTCTCTCTCTCTCTCTCTCTCTCTCTCTCTGGTCTCTCTCTCTCACTGGTCTCTCTCTGTCTCTCTCTCTCTCTGTCTCTCTCTCTCTCTCTGTCTCTCT
>CM065658.1:1312555-1327835 GCA_033220385.1 Triplophysa yarkandensis | reverse complement strand
TACATTGAATCATACAATAGATTTGATTCAAAACATTATAGTGTTGTCGGCAGATAAATCAAACCCTGCAAACTACAAACCAAAGTGCAGGATGGTTTATCCATCTGTTCAGAATCAAGTGGTTAAAGACGAGAGTTTGGGAGTGATGGATTAGAGACACATCTATTTTAGATGATAATCCAGATTAGGCAGTGTGATGTGGACAGTTGTCTGTTAGGCACATGAGAGGTCACTGTTGACCCGGTTTAATCATTCTCAAGCCACCTTTGAAAACTTTACAAATCAACTTTGCATGCAGATAACTCCATTTAAAGTGATTGTTCATCCCCAAACTGAATGTTCTTGTTATTCAAAATCTGTATGACGTTCTTTCTTCTGCGGCAACAGGTGATGAAATATTTGGAAGAAATTTGGGAAATAGGTGCTGCCTTTTCAGTTATCTCGGTGTACCTTAAATGTCTTCTTAAGTGACCTTTGGGAGAGAAAAAGAAATAAAAAGAATGACCAAAGGCCGAGTAAAAACCATCCTGTGCATCCTGTCTAATATGCAAAAATCCATTCAGGGGGCGTGACTGTTATTCAGCCTATACTCTGTACAATGTAGTCCTCACTTACAAGGGTTACACCCAGCTGGGTCTTAAAAAAAATCTGAATCCTTCAACCCATGGCATTGGCATTGTTGCACTCTCAGCCAGTCTATAAGGTTTTAATTGTTGTAAATTATATACCAATGTTACTGAATTGCTCAAATGCATTTGCATTGAATCCTGTGTAAATGAACTGCCAGAGCCTCGGGCAGTGACCTGCTTTTCATTATAATGCTCAGGAAGCGCATTCACTGTATTGAACTCTGAAGCGTCAGGCACACTTTTGAAGGCTAAACCTCGAGGAGAGATGCGTCGAGACTCCACTTAAGATGTAACCTGTGAACTGTACCTAACAGCCTTGTTTATGATGCTGTTGCTATGGTGTGACGCATGATATCAGCAGACTTTTCATTTCTAGACTTTGTACTCTAAAGTTAAGGATGTTAGTGAATACAGTCGTTTGTTACCTCTTCGTGCCAACCTTATAAGAAAGCAAAAGACATTGATGATGTCATACGTTTTATTGCAAATGTAACACTATTATACTAAATCAATAAATGCTTGTAAGAGTACAATAAAAAAAGTGTAATATGGGATCATTGTCTAACCAGAAGCAAGTGGCAGTGGAGGCCCCAGCAGGTTGGAGAGCTTTGTTGAGATCGGGTGTCTGTCTCTGGAACAGCGGCAATGCCGGCTGTCTCCACACGCACACACGAAGAGAGAGAGAGAGAGACCAGAGAGAGAGCCAGAGAGAGAGACCAGAGAGAGACCAGAGAGAGACCAGAGAGAGACCAGGAGAGAGAGAGAGAGAGAGAGGAGAGAGAGAGAGAGAGAGAGGAGAGAGAGAGAGAGAGAGAGAGAGAGAGAGAGAGAGAGACCAGAGAGAGACCAGAGAGAGACCAGAGGAGAGGACCAGAGAGAGACCAGAGAGAGACCAGAGAGAGAGAGAAGAGAGAGAGAGAGAGAGAGAGAGGACGAAGAGAGAGAAGAGAGAGACCAGAGAGAGAGAGAGAGAGAGAGAGACCAGAGAGAGAGAGACCAGAGAGAGAGGAGAGACGAGCATAGAGAGAGAGAGAGACCAGAGAGAGAGAGAGAGGAGAGGCCAGAGAGAGAGAGAGAGACCAGAGAGAGAGAGAGAGACCAGAGAGAGAGAGAGAACCAGAGAGAGAGAAGAGAGACCAGAGAGAGAGAGGAGAGACCAGAGAGAGAGAGAAGGAGGAGAGAGAGAGCAGAGAGAGAGAGAGAGAGAGAGAGACAGAGCGAGAGAGAGAGAGAGAGACCAGAGGAGAGAGAGAGAGAGAGAGAGAGACCAGAGAGAGAGAGAGGAGGAGACCAGAGACCAGAGAGAGAGAGAGAGAGAGACCAGAGAGAGAGAGAGAGACCAGAGAGAGAGAGAGACCAGAGAGAGAGAGAGACAGAGAGAGAGAGAGACCAGAGAGAGAGAGAGAGACCGAGACAGAGAGAGAGAGAGAGACCAGAGAGAGAGAGAGAGAGAGACCAGAGAGAGAGAGAGACCAGAGAGAGAGAGAGAAGAGACCAGAGACCAGAGAGGAGAGAGAGAGAGAGAGAGCAGAGAGAGAGAGAGGAGACCAGAGAGAGAGAGAGAGAGAGAGACCAGAGAGAGAGAGAGACAGAGAGAGAGAGAGAGAGAGAGAGAGAGAGAGAGAGAGAGAGAGAGAGAGAGAGAGAGAGAGGAGAGAGAGAGAGGCCTCTCTCTACAAGCCCAGTTGTTCTGCAGCATTAATATTTCATACACCCACCTTAAAGAAGGAGGAGGCCGGAGATACAGAGCCGTAGAGGGACCTTGGAAAAGCATAGCTCAGAGGGGATTCTCCATGGCTTAACAAACCATTCTCAGGGTTTGCTTGAGAAAATGCTTAAATTCAGACACTTCTTCTTCACTGTATGATGAACTCAACTGCATGCGGATTAAATATAACAAAACTATGATGTATCCATGCATGCATGCATTATGAAAAGATCACTTAAATTCATATATCTAAATACGGCTTTGATGTTTTATTTCTAAGCACTTTCTAAAGTCAAACAAGTCTATTGTTGTCATTGCTGAAGATGTTTCACTTCCTGTACATTGCTTTAACATGATAAATGTAATTAATTTCATTTGAATGCTATCCTGTGACTCACGCAAGTGACACGTGTGGGGTTTGATGCTAAAGGTGAGATGAGGACACAACCATTAAGAGGAGCAGTTGCATCAAATATTATTAACTGGGCTTCCCGGGCCGCACATTTCTCTCGGGAAAAATGCAGGAAAAACTTTTCTTGCTCCCTTGCGCTCTGTTTTTCTGTCTGTCTATCTGGCATATCCTCAATGCAGCCTTTCTTTCCACCAGCATGAGAAACATTTGCAGCGCTCGAACGTGGAACATGAGAAAGTCTTTCATTCCTCTCTTTTAGAAAATATTCTTGCTTTGTTGCTGGATGTTTGAGTGTTTTTTGGCAACTCAAACTTGATGATCAATTTTGATAATACAGTATGTCTCTTTAGGCTTGATATGAATCATGATGCAAGTACAGTATATATGCTGACATGACATTTTAAAATGCAAGTTCACTCGAATATGGCAATTGTGTCAGTTCAAACCTGTAAGAATTTATTTCTGCCACAGAACAAAAAGAAAATGTTTTAAAAAGTTTAAATTGATTCACAAAAAACATTTTCATGTGGACAAACACCAATGCAAGTGAATGGAAGCCAGCTACCAACTTTCTTCAAAATATCTTCTTTTGTGTTCCCTGGTGTGTTCTAAATAATGACAGCATTTGACAACTTGCTGCAGTAAGCGGTGTCATGTCGTGTCAAGAGATATACAAGGGATGTGCATTATGAATGCAAAACAAATGCATTTCCAAAATCCTGTTTTGGCAAAATAAACACTTAGTACATGTCCCGTGTGTCCCTTAGTCACAGATGTGTTTCTATAATGTGCCATTCCTGAATATACAGAATTACATACATTATGCAAATAAGCAAGCATCACATCTTACCTTACTAATTTAAAAACTTTGACAGTATTTTACATTCATTTTATTGGTTCACTTCATTAGGAAAAAGGAATAAGCCCATAAAGGCATCACGGTCTATTCATACATCAGAGGTATGTGCCATTGCTGTTTCTTCTTATTCAAAGTGCTTCTCCGCTTCTTATTGTGCTGTGAATTGTTGGTATTGAATAATAGATGAGGAGAATTGGGGGGTGTCTGTCTCAGGATGTTATGAGAGAGGCAATCGAGTACAGTATGAGAGCTCCGAGCAGTTGATTACTCCCGGATGGAAATCTAAGACATAAATCTGATGTGTACGTTAGAAATATTTCTCGGTTTCTTACACGCTTGCCCTCGTGTAATCAAAATAATAAACCTGTAATGCATTCACCCTCGTACCCGTGTCTGTGGTCAGTGATTGTGTTTACACCAGCAGGATCATTACCAGACCATTAACTGCTGTTGGCTCATTGTTCAGTGTGCAGCATGTGTTAACATCTGAGCCCCGTGTCGCAGTCAAAGACGCAGAACCGGCGCTGGTTTGGTGCCCCGTGGCACAACGGAGGCTTCAGAGAAGCACAGAGTTGCAGGAATAAAGGGCTCATTCTCATACGCCGTCTAACCTCCTCATTATGTCTGTGAATTGCAGTGAAGTCGACTCGACTCTTATTATAAAACTGTGTATTATCACACCACATTGAGCCAATATCTCTCCCAGCGCCAGAAGCTGTACATAATCCCTCTCAGAGCCGTAAGTTAACCCCGAAACAATGAAGCCAACTTGTCGAAACAAGTTTTTCCTCTCGTAAGCAGTGGTCTTTCCGAACATGTCTTGACGGAATTGCCTCTGTTTTTTTAATTTTATTAAGTAAGGTCAAGGTTTCCGACAGGCCTGTTGAGGTTTATCGAGAAAGCCCTGAGAGGGAAACGTATTTTTATCTGTCAATGTGTGTGGTCAGTGTTGAGGTGTGAACCAGCAGGGACGTCTCGCACTAATAGCAGCTGTCTCCGAGACAAGCCATTCAGACGCCTTCCTCGTTTCATCAGACAGATGCTCGATATGTAATCGGACATGTTCTTGTAGTGTTTTAGGGTCAGAATCCTTGCTGCCATATGAGGCTCACGCCCGTTTTTGGGGATCGGGTGTTCTGCGTGCTGATGTTTGACAGACTGGGCTCCTTCCTGTTGTCAGTTGGCTGTTTTGAAATCGAGCACCTTAAATCGCTGTATTGTGTGCCTGCTTAATGCCGGTCATGCTATCCAATGTAAATAAGTCTGCCTGGAAGAGACAGACGGCTAGTGTGCTGTTAAAGTTCAACGTAGACGACACGTCCCAGTCGATCCCTTCTCCCCTTATGTCTGTCTGTACTTTTTTCCTCCTCCTGTACGTTTGTGTCTGGATCTGTCGTGCTCGGGATCGTGCCCGAGTCGCTGCACGTCTGGCCTAGGCAGGGCAACAAATATTAAAAAGGCTTTCAGTGTTTCGACCCGACCACATCAGCTAAAATAATGTCTTGTGCTGCTCTCAGTTTTTACATTTAGCTTTGGCCGGAGGATTTGCTGAAGATAGGGGATTTTTACAGATATTATTAAGACTTAAAAAGCAGTCATCCAAAAGTGAAAATTACATTCTGTCTTAAATCATATTAAACTGACAGAATATATTTGGTAGGCATACACTGTAGACAAATATATTTAGGCAATACTGGACAAAATTGTTAACTATATTTCGCTTTGGAGTAAAGGGTTGCTTGTGAAAATTCAGGCATAAATTACTCGGCCTCACGTTATTCAAATCCTGTATACATTTCTGTTGAACACAAAGAAAGATATTAAGAAGAAGGTTATCAACTGAGAGTTTAAGGAACATTGACTAAACTGTAAAAAATAATTCACTTGGCTTGGCATGTCACAAGAATAAAAAGTTATATAATCTTAATCTTAATCTTTCAAAACATTAAATAAATTTTTTGTGTGAGAAATATTAAAATAATTAATTATTTGATGAAGTGTTAAGTAAGTATCAAAGACAATTTTTATTTATTTTTTATTAATATATTTTTATTTTAATATTCATACATATTTGTACTATATACCTTATATTTTGGGTGAATTGTAATTTAACCATTTTCTTTTTTGCTTACATAAACACAAAATTTAACAGTTTTTATTTTATTTATTTATTTAATTTTATTTTATAAATTTCAAAGCTTTTAAAGTTTTTATATTCCACATAACATCAGATGATTTTTTTGGGAGAACACCGTAGTAGGACAAAACAAAAATCAGAGATAGCTTAGAAGTGTTTGCTTCCCGTAATTCTATAAAATTCTGTTGGTAACATTCTTCCAAATATCTTTCTTTGTGTACATTAGAACAAGACATTTACAGAGGCTTTGAACAAATTGAGGGTGGGTAATTGATGACAGAATGTTAATTTTTGCTTAAACAATGCCTTTAAACATGAATTCTGTATTCAATCTTATTAAAAAGGCCGAATATATTTGCGAGGCATACACTGTAGGCAATATATTCAGGCAATACTGGACAAAATAGTTTATTATATTGCACTTCAGAGTAAAGTATTGCTTGTTTCCTCTTGGGGTTTTTATGTATTGGTTTAGAAAAGTTTGTGTTCTTGAACAATATCATGGAATTTCTTGAACCTCTGGTTAGTTGAACTTTGCTTGTTGGTCAAAGTACTTGATTGTCATTTTCCCAGTAAAACGAAATAAAAGCAAAAAGACCAGACCAGGGACAATGTGTCGTCTTCTTTCTCATCGAGCAGGACGCATTGGGAACATCATAACAGGGTATGAAAATAGGCCGAAATGCCATATCCCCCTTTCTCATGCTTGGGTATTTGTCCCGCCGGCCGAACAAGAGTCGTCTACTGTTTCTACTACTGTTCTGGCTTGACTCCTAATCGCTTCTACTGCAGAATATATATTTTGCCAAGTGAATGTGGACAAAGACCTCGGTGTTTGTATGTAAGGACTGTGGGTGGGAGGGGTGAGGGTGCGAGGACAGAATGGGCGTGCGTGTGTGCGTGTGTGTCCGTGCGTGTGTGTTCGCAGGGCAGAGAGAACGGTTTGTAACGTGGTAGTACGGCTGTAAAGGATGGGAGGAGTTGGAAAGGGTTGAAGGGGAGGGATGTGCTTTTGTTTTGCTCTCTGTTGCTCAGCAATGGGGACGGAAGCATTGGGAACAGCTGTGATGGCCAAAGCTTTTCTCTTCCCCTCTGCTGCTGAAGCCCTGAGGCATGTACACAGATACAGCAGCTTTGTGTGAGTGCTGAGCTGAAGGGAAAAGTGTGGACGTAGAGAGGCTAAAGAAGTTTCAAAGGAACTTTAAGAGACATTAATGCTTCTTTGAAGACGGGGTTATTGCTGTGTAAGTGAGGGCTATCAGTATAAAGAATAAGGAACTGCGGAGGGATATTAGTTTACATGGCTTTGTGTGGCAGATGATGCTGGGAGTCACAGACTTACACTGTCCGAGAGTCTAGATAACACCAGACAGAATGAGATGACGGGAGAAGAAATGGATGATCATCATGTGCATCGCACAATAGACTTTCAAGTATTTTTTACATTACAAGGGGTTTATTTTAATGTTGTGTCCACCTATCTTTCAGAGAATCATCAAGACACTTTATCACTTACATCTCGGATGGCCTCGGGGGGGAAGAAACAGCAAATGTTAACCATTTTAACTTTAAAATCCCAAACATCATTGTCGGCACTTTTTCCGGCAAGCGGGTGTAAAAAGACGTGTTTCCCGGTTAAGTTATTTGACGTTCAACATATCCCCCATACTGATGTTGTCATACATGGACGGAGGACACATTTTCTGGTAAATCTCTGAATGCTCTTGCCTGACCCACTTCACAGTAAGGGTGCTGCTGTGGAACATACTGGTGTCTTTATGTACACTACAGTGAGACACAGATTATTTTACTCAATATTTAAAAACACAATTTAATTTAGTTTAAAAAAAAGTTTTCAAAGAAAGATAATAAAATATTAAGGGAAAAACAAATGAGCCTTTAAATGCTTTAAAATTCATCAAAACGCATCGTAGGGTGAGATCCTAAAACTAAAAAGCTGCCTGATAAAATGACAAGAAAACATTTCTAGTCAAAAGGTGACTTGGATTTTTTTATTTGAAGCTGAATCCCTTAGTTCGATTTATTTCCTAATATTGATGAGTTTAATATTATTCTAAACACTAAAATAATGAATGCATATGTAATTGTCCCACAACCTTCATTCACTTTTTGCAACTCTAACCCCTGCATATAAATCTTAATTACGGCATTTCCTTATATGCCTTTTAAAGAGATGGACAGGAAAGCATTGGGAGGAGAGCAGGGTCGGCAAAGGACTGTCCAGACGGAAACCGAACCCGGGTCATCATGAGCACACTGGTTTTCTATATGTCAGCGCCAACTCGGTGGGCTTTTTGCTGCGTCTATCTGTAGGGTGACAGGGCCAGAGTTGCTTTAAATGAAAACTGTCATGCACTCAAAAAGAAATCGTGGAAATTTGGTACATTGTACTGTAATAATATAAAGGATTTTTCTGTGATACATTTTTAAAGTTCTGGTCATTTTCTGCCAGTACTTTTGACCGATTTTCTGTACAGTGTGACTCTTCAGAAGTCTTCATCCATCTATAAACTGTGTTTTGGCTGACTTCAAGATCATTCCCATCTGCCACTCAAACAACCACAACGACACAGCTGAACAATGAGCCCATAATGGTTGGACTCAGGGGAGCATCTCAATCGCAAATCTATAATTATTGTGTCATTTTATTCATGTCTGTTTTCCTGTACATAAATGAAGTTGTGAATTTTTAATTTGTCTTGTTTTGATACTCGTATATTATTATACCCGGATATAGCTCCCCGTAAAAAGTGTCATTATGACAGTGGCTTTGGTACAGAGCCATCCAATCATTTACCATCCACAATCCTAAGTAATTTGGTGCATTTCATTTCTGTGTCTGAAGTTCTTATTGTCGATTGTGTTTTCTTATTTATTATCTTATTCCAAACACGCCAATTCACACGGAGGAGACAAATGCTGTAGTGTATTCACCGAGTAGACAGTGCCTAAAATAGCCAAAATAGTGGACCACAGAATACCAAAATAAATCAGAAAAAAGGGAACCATGGAAATTGGTTTTTAAAGCATTCTTTAGGAGCCCACAGTTTTGAAAACACAAGAGGCATGTTGAACAAGGAGGCGCTGGATTGCAGAAGCCTTAAATACCAAAATGATTGCTTTCCGTACGAGTTGTTTTTCACTGGCACATTTGATCTTGTACATTTAAAACCTGCTGTTTTTCTCAGAAGTATGAGCTATGTAGCAAAAACATACAAAGTTCCTTATATTGAGATTTTATTCTTATTTAGGCTTGTGTATTGTTAGCTGTAGGCCATCCGACATTTGCTTCACGTGAGGAATTTCTGCATTTAGGGATAGGAGTGAAAATGTTGCTCTGTTTTTGACAGGTCAACGTCCACGCACTGGAATGTTTATTCAATTAATCAGCTGGAGAAAGAAAAGGCAAGTCCCGATAGGGGAATGTTTGCCATCAAGTGTGATCACTGTAAAAAGGACCTGTTTTACAATCACTGTTCTCCCAACATGGGTTTGGTACGGTCGCGTGCTATGAATAGCACAATAGGAATGCAACTATTTGTCATCAGGTGCCTAGACAGACACCAGAAAGACTTGCCTGGGTTTCAAAACTCGCCCGTGCAATTATACTTTTAAATACGTTAGTAAGAGACATTACGACAAATTACTCGCATGCTCACATGACAACTATAGATATTAGTATGAAATCCAACGGATGCATTTGTCGAGCTGGTTTTAGCTCCTCTAATTTGAGCTCGTTTACACTTTTTTAAGGCTGTCAAACAAATCATGGCCATTAAATGCATCCGGATTAAAAGTCTGTGTAATGTGCATATTATTCAAGTATTTATACACACATGTGTTTATGTATATAATATAATATATAATTGGTTTAAGCATAAAACCAAGAAGTGATGAAGTTTTCTGTTTAATTTAACTGCATTTGTTTTTGTTTCGCTGAGCAGAACATTAATATCCAACATTTCTCTGATTTACAAAAAACGGACATTAAAGTGTCATGCGGTGTAAATATGATTGTCAGGCATCAAAAATCAATTTATGAAAGGCTTAATACTTTCAACAACTAATTTAATTGTACTCTACTTGTCACTATACAAGCGGGTTTGTCAATATTTTTTTTGATCATTAAAATACGTATAAGGGAATATACCATGTTATTTAGCTTTTAATATGTTTAAGTCAGTATACGCATTTTGTTGGGTGATCGAGTGTTTGACAGTTCCACATTTGATTAATTATGAGACATTTGTTTTCCCCCATGCTAAGAATGTCTTTTTAGTTTCAATCCCCCTTTTCATGGAGCAATTTATTGCAAAAACATACTTGCTTTTAACATAGTTCTATACTCTTAGACCTTTTCTTCATTTTGGGTCCACTCGAAAATGTTGCTCCCAATAAACACATCTTGAGTTTTTTGAAGTTCTCCAGTCGCAGCTCGAGGAGTCACGAAATGAAAGAGAAAAACAGCATGATGTATGGTGTCCTGTCATATGTGGAGTCCGCTTCCAAAACCACAACCATCACTGAATTGGTCCTGCTCCAGCTGGGGTGTGTAAGTGTTTTTGTGCGAGAGTTTGAGCGAATGTGTAATCTTACAAATGTCTGGAGGAGGGTCGAAAAACCCCATGTTATATCAATATTTTTCTGCATAATTACCATGGAAACGGGATGAAACACCGGTGGGCATAGAACAAAGTTCAGCTCACACTTACTTAATACACAGCATGCCCTATAACACCAACAATGATGATGATTTTCATGTATCCTTCATTTATCTTATGTTCATCTGTGCATCAAAATGATTTTTTTTAAATAATCATATAGTTCATCTAAAGTCCCCTTGTTGATTCCTATAATTAAATATATTTTGTCTCTGTTCCTTCTTTGTAGAACTGCCCACTCGCAAATTACTCTCTGGTGTATCTCATATCTTCACACACATCTGCACTAGGTTCTGCCCACTTTTTCCTCTCTGTGAAACGCTGCAGTCATACATGACTCAGGAGTTTTAGCATCGCTCAGCAAATATGTGCACTGAGGTGGATCCCAACGTTCTAATGTGATTTTGTTGGAGGTTCTATAACCTCAGCAACTTAAAAAGTGAGAAGCTTGATTGACATGTAGCGGGAGAATCATGTCACGCACGCCCGACAGCCTGGCACTCAGACACAGCCGACCAGGACAAATGATAAATAAATAAAGAACAAAAGGGAATCAGATTTCAGATCGGCTTTAACTGTTCGCCTACCGTAGCCGCTCGGGCTGGGTGATACAAAAAGTGTCTGAGTGAGCAACAAGCAAGGTTTAATCACTTTAAGCTCCAACTGACTTTAATCACACAACTTTTTAAATCAATTTTATAAAACAAATAGAAAGTGGACTCCCATAATGTTCAAAACCAAAATCAAATATTCTGTGATTATAAGGAGATATTTTAAAGAATTACATTTTTTGTATGAACGCTGTAAGTGAATAAGTACCCAACATTATTCAAAATATCTTCTTTTGTGTTTTGCAGAAGAAAGAAGGTTATACAGGCTGAGTGTGAATAAATGATGACCATATATTCATTTTGTGGTGGAGGATTCCTTTTATTTTGTACTACTGACAAATTCAGCAAAGACTTACACATATCTATAGTGCATTTTCAATATATAGCGCTGGTCACGTATCTAATCTGCTTTTTATCAATGGCAGGGATCATCAATTATGATGTTTGAATGAAAAAGCTCCCCTGCTGAAGTATGTCTGCAACGGTTAATGAGCCAAATTAGATAATGAGCGAGACAGGCGTGCCAAGGGCTCTCAACGGACTGTTGAGGAGGAGCGGAGTGGCCTGTCATGTAGAGGAGGGGAGGGTTTAGCAGAGTTTGGTTAGTGCTGTTTCTGTTGGCACTAGAAATCCTTGTATGTGTCAGAGGCTTGTAATTAACATCACTGCCATCAAGCGCCTCTTTTGTTTGCGTGACTGTGTGTAAAAGAGCAGCGTGGTTTCACAGCTCTTCTGCTGATATCCACACCAAATATCTGTCATCATATCATGGAGCAATGGGATTGCATGTTTCAATTTGCAGTCAACCATGACCTTTTAATAGGCGGCTTTTTAATATAATAGTCCTATAAAGATCGCATTCGTGCATTTAAATCAAATTAAGCAAATAAACACAGCACTGATATCATACTGTAGGATTTTTAGGACAGTTATTCCCAAGCAGAGGTGCATGAAAATAGACAGAAATTGTGTTAAATTAGGTGCACTCTGTTGTTTTGTTTTTAAAAGAAATACATATGTCATCATTTAATCACGTCTTGTCATTTCAAACCTTTACCACTTACTTTCTTCTTCAAAACACAAAAGAAGATATTTAAAAAAAATGATTGCAGCAGAACAATGGCATTCCCTGTTGTCATGATTTGATTTGTGTCCATATAATAGTAGTGAATGGGCACTGCCATTGTTCAGTTACTGACATTCTTCAAACTATCTTATTTTGTGTTCTGAAGATGAAAGAAAGCATTAGAGGTTTGACAAACATGTGAGCAAATGATCCCTTTAAGGGAACAAATAGGTAAAGAAACCTATGTATTATGTTTCAGAGGTAGTGTTCGTTAAAACAACATTATGTAAAATAATTAAAAACATTTATATAGCATTAATACCAATGACATTAATGTATTCACATATAAATCTTAAACAAAATCAACACACTTAAAAAACTTACGGGACATTTTCATAACCACGTTTTACATTTGAAAAACATGTCTTCTCTATAAGGATATAAATAAACTAGAGTATGATTCAATACTATTAAAATATTAAAACAACATTTTTTGTAGTTTGTTTAGTTCTCTTTTGAGTCATGTGTTCTGGCTTCGGTGCTTTGTATATATGACACTCCAATCCCCAAAATATGTGTGCATATCAAGACGCCACTCTCATTAAAGGGAGAGGTAAGATTAGATGAGTCATTTTCTTCATCAATATCACGGTTCAAAAAACCTTTGAATAAATAATAGATCCCAATGTTCCGTATATTCGTTTTCTTGATGATAATGCCAAAGGTTTGATATCAGGGGGGCTAACTGACTTGGCTGTAGGGCTACCCCAGACACAAAACAGCAAACACTAGTCTGGGAAATAAAGCTGCTGCTTATTATTCTGTAATGACTCATGTGTTTTTTTGAATGACTGCCCACACTGTTCGTGCCATGCTTGGCCCTTCTGCTGAAGAGGCAGTTGGTAGGAGGTTCCTGCAGCAAATTATCATACACTGTCAAGACGTGTAAGAGAGTCCGTAAAGAAGAGAACAGGATAGACCTTCCAGTGAGCCAGAGATGGAGGAAGGGAGGGTGAAGAGGTGGGCTGTGCTCCCTCGCTTGTAGCATAAAGGAACAAAGGGGATGTTGTAGATGCCGCCCAGCGGCCAGGACTTCTCCGTCCTACCTCCACTGCTCACTGAGCCATTTCCTGTTTTTGACCTGAAATCTTTATTTAGAATCACCCTTCTGCTCGGCTCTCTTCTCATTTACAACACCGAGATATTGATTCACAAAGATTCACACCAATTTATTTTGTCTCCTGTCTGTTCCAGTGTTACTCTTTCGTATCTCTTTGGAGCGGACGTCCAGATATGAAGTGTGAGAGATGGCTCCAGTCCTGAATAAAGTGTAATTTTCGCAAATCTAAGCATGCTGTAGACATAAATACTGGAGTGTGGCTTGTGTCGTAACATCTCAGAGATGGGCTGGCAATTGGCAATGTAAAGTTTCAATAATTCTCTGTGCTTTCAGACCGTATCATTTACCGTACACTGTATGCATATGGGCGCTGTGATGTGCCATCTATTCAGAATATCTCACTGCTTTTCTAAAAAGGGCAGACTGTGGTTGTTAAAGTAATGTGATGTCGAAATCTTTTCTCTGGAAAAACTGAATTGTGGGTGTCGTCTAAAAGTAAGAAGCATTTCATTTCGGGATATTGCTGTGCTAAGAAATGTGCGCCACATGCACGATCTTACGTCAACTTGTGTTTGTTATCTGGATTCACTAAAGCAAAGATTTAAGCACTTTGATCTTATTTGAAGAAATGATCCCACTTTATGCATCTAATATTTGCTTCAGGAAATACTTTTGGCGTTGCTGTAACTGGCTTGGCAGAGTTACATGGTGCCCGCTACGCCAAGCATCACTGGCAACAAAGCTTATATTTTGGGTTAGAGGTGTGTTTTGATTTTTACCCTTATCATTCAATTTAGGTGCAAACTGCATTAATCGTTACCTCAAATGTATTGGCAAGTGATGCCAAAACCTTATTCCACTAAAGGGCTAACAGATTTTACTGATGAAGGGCCTGAAAGTAAATGTAAAATTTTTAATAAAATGAATTATATTGTGGGTTATAAATCTTTCCAGCATTACCTGTTCATTGTGTATCACAAGGCTTATTTTACTGCACATGCACTTTAAAACTCATTAAATAAACATACTGTACACAAAATAAGTGTCACATTTCATTTCTTTTCTATATTTTTATCTACTTTTCTAAGCCATAAAGGGTTTATGTTTTAGGCCTTTTCCTTTATACTTCTTTTAATGAATAACAACGTGGGCCAAATTAAACCCCACTGCAGGCCAACTTTTGCCCCCGGGCAGGCCCCGTATTCAGCATCACTGTAATAGACTTTTTATAACTCAATATTAACCTCCATGAACACCTCTGCTTCTTGATTGTGGCGGTGTAAGATTGATGTTTGCGCAGTTATCACGGTTCGTTTCTGCTTTATAAAATGTAACAACATCATTATTTTTGATTGCTGACTGTAGTATATGATAACAAAGGTTAGAAGTCTCACTGATTTTCTATCAGGGTTGTTAGAGATGTTTATATATGTTATAACATAACTTTTATTGTCATAAGCCCATCAAACTATACTCCGTGTTTGTGTAGTTTGTGTAGTTTGTGTAGTTTGTTACAGTGGTGAACTACATGCGTGCTTGTTCTTGCCATGTGGTGTCATTTAACATCATACAGTAAGGTCATGTGCTGCCCGCTGTCGTGCCACAATACTCTCTAGAAGTCATTTTAAAACCCCAAAATATATTTGATTAAAAAACATTTTATGTTCCTCTCCAAGCACCACACGAGTTAACCCAGGATCTTCACTTGTCAAACATTATGAGTGTATTAATAAGAATGAGTGCTTTTGGTGTTTGGCTGTTATGTTGAAATACTCTACACAATGTTGGAGTTGTTTCAAAACTTTCAGCTGTCTACAACTTTCCCTTCATGAGGTCAACCTCACCACACACACACACACACACACACACACACACACACACACACACACACACACACACACACACACACACACACACACACACACACACACACACACACACACACACACACACACACACACACACACACACACACACACACACACACACACACACACACACACACACAACTGATCCTACAGTGACATGTACACTATACACTGTGATCCATGTGTGT
>CM065658.1:1297555-1307555 GCA_033220385.1 Triplophysa yarkandensis | reverse complement strand
CTGTGTGGAGGTGAGGGGGGATGGGAGCTCTTGAAGCACAGGCATGGAAACGTGCAGATCCTGTTACAGGATCATAATATCAGTGAAAAACTCTCCACTCGCTCCATCCTCTCCACTGCACTTGTTCGCCTGCTCACGCCGTCCCTTCCGATGCGTTCTCTCGCTCCGGCTCCACCAGTTCACCCTGCAACCTCTGCCGTGACACAGGGTCCCATATGTGTACGTATCTGTGGTGTGTAGGTTTGGAACAGGACAAGCAGCTGACGTAGTTCCAACCTCTGCTTTGACAACTCCGTCCCAGGTCTCCTCTCCAAAGGCCCCTGCCGTTTTACGTGAATTCTGGTGTTATCCGGTGCTGTGTGTCTGACACTTTGCTGCTGGCCGGAGTCGTAACCAGGACCACCGGGTTGCACTTTGAAATCTGTCCTTTGAGTGGGCAAGTTTGCCAGCCATTTTGTCAAAGTCTTAAAAGCATGTCTTGCACCGCTGACGTTTCCATCACTGTCTTTTCTTCTACATTGAGAGATTTTGCACAGGGTCATGGTTCAGCGCTAGTGCACAAGTGTGCAGGAGTGCCGCTTGTGTGTTTGTGAATGTCTCTATGTGTGAGAGAACAGAGTGTGCTGCTCCTGCGCTTCTGACGGAGGAGAATTCTGCATTCCCTTCTTTCTCCTCCTGTTGTCTCTTTGTGCTTAACATATCCAGGTCAGAGCCAAGTTAAAGTACAGGTTGCCCAGTCACGGACCAGTTTGAAAAGACATAATGTCAAATAATTCAAGGAGATTGCAAATGATTTGCATGAGAAGCTGTAGAACATAGAGAGGTTCTCATCCAGTATCTTATTCTAGACACGTGTGCCTCAAACAAAAGTTATTCAAATTATATTGCCACGATATACAAACGGTAACCGGACAAACTTCTGGAAATCCAGGAATTATTTTCAACTCTGGAGCACTTCTTGTATCAACACGGTTACCTGTACGATTTTGTTTTCATGCTTGCTTCATTCATCCGATTATTAACTTAACATTAATATGTGTTATTCATTTTGTGCTTAGTTACGTATTGAAGAATGTTTAATCGCACATCACGACCACTCGATTGTCTTCATTTAGGAGGTGAAAAATAACAAACGTATCATTTATTTATGTACTGACCTTCTTTTCATTTCAAGCATGTGTCATTTACTTTCTTCCGCAGAACACAACTGGTATTTTGAAAAATGGCGGTACCCATTCACCTCAATCGTTTTAACACAAAATGAATGTGGGTCAATGGGTACTGTTGTTGTTCTGTTACCAGCATTCTGTGAAATCATTTTTTTGCGTAGAAAAAAAAACCTTAGAGATTTGTGGAAACGACAAGAGGGTGAGTAAATGATCACACAATTTCCATTTTAGGCTGAAATATCACATAAACCACATAACAGTGATGTCATTCATGGATTTTTGGTTTTGGACGCATCAGGATCCTTAATGGTCGAGATCAATATCAGCTGATCATGATGACAAAAAATCACTAGTCAGTATTAAAAATAAGAACATTTCCAGAAACACTGACAAACCGCTGTGCTCGTAATCAGCCAATCAGATCCGTCCTTGCTAAAGGAAGGGAGCTGTTTTAGTTTTGCAAGCGCTGGACGGTCAGGAGATGGGCTGTACCTCGTACCCTTTCTTTGACCTTTCGCACTAAACTCGGAGGCTGGTGGATGAAACAGAGCGACGGAGACACGAGCACAATCAGAAGGAATGTGACGGGTGGGGCGGCAGTGGCATTCGTGAGCTGCAGACAGTCCAATCCACTCCTCAGCGTGAGTCACAGGGACCCGTCAGGCTGCCGTGGCATTTCTCTGTGTGGATTACTGTGGGAACTTGATGTACTTGAAACTAATTTAAAGCGCCAGACCGTGGTGTATAGTGAAATTCTAGGGCGATATTGTGGAAATATGTTGCTTGTGATTCCATTTGCTGGCTCTTCCCGTGTCAAGTGTGTCCTCTGCTTTTAAGAATCACTAGTGTCCACTGACTTAATAGTGTGCATAGTGTGACGTAGTATTTTAGTTTGAGACACTTTTACACTCCTCTGCTTACTTTCATCAGTGATCAGGCTCGAAATAACCCAAATCTCCCAAACAGTCCCACATTGCATCTGCAAATGGGATTGTGATGTCATCCTGATATTCATAGGTTAGTCATATTAAAGTCATATTTGATGAAATCCATGCAGTTGATGTCTAAATCCCTTAAAGCCTTTCTTGTGAGATACTGAAATAGCTCACGGATGATTGGTCACTTTGTTTTTTATGTCTCCATCATCTGTTCTCGGTGTATATAGGGCATTGCTATGGAATGCACAATCATCTTCACCATAATCTTGTTTTTCTTTGCTGCAGTTCACATGTTCTTTAAAAGCAAGACACCGAAAGAAGAAACCTTTCCTTCTAACTTTCTTCAGCCCCTTTTCCTCTCTCTCCTCTTCTTGCTCTCCCTCCCACTCTTGCTCTCTCTCTCTCTCTACTACCTCTTTGTCAACTCTTTGGGTGGATTCCCAGCTGACTGTGTTTGTCATGGTAACAGGCAGCAAGGCAACAGGCCCAGCCGCTTGCACTTCCTGAGTGAGTGGAGCTGACTGACAGATCTGCGTCTGCGCAGACTGTGTGTGTGTGTGTGTGTGTGTGTGTGTGTGTGTGTGTGTGTGTGTGTGTGTGTGTGTGTGTGTGTGTGTGTGTGTGTGTGTGTGTGTGTGTGTGTGTGTGTGTGTGTGTGTGTGTGTGTGTGTGTGTGTAGACAGGGCTAGGGTGCGTGAGGCTGTCAGCCTGGATTACGTTCAAGCATACTGCAACGAAGCCTAACGCTACCGGGCTTCACTTTATGCTAATGGGGCGGCCTAAGGAACGGGCTTCTGTTTCTCTATATCTCTCTCTTTCCTTTGCTCTACGTCTGTCTCTTACTTTTCGGTTTTGAGCACAAAGAAAACTTCCTTTTACATGCATATTTATTTCTATATTCATTATATCAATTCCAAGGAAACGATCTTAATATTTATCTATTGTATGATACTTAAATATATCAATCAAATATGTCAATACTTAATCAGATGATGCATTAAATACGCTCTTGCGATCTGTTGGTAGAGAAAGATGCTACACATGTCCGGGTACGGACATGAATGTAAAGGTTTAGGTTACTTTGGATATCAGTTTTCAAGGAAGGAAGGAAACAAAATGTAAATGCAAATGTATAAGCATATTGCAGAATTTTTTTATTCTTTTCTAAAGGAAGTCATAACCTGAGTCACGCAAAGATCAAGGAAGGATGAGATGGATGAGAAGTAGAATAAGTTGTACTTTTTTGCACGTGTTTGGTGATGCGTGAAGATGTTGAAGCACAGATCATTGAAAACTTCAAATAATCATTTGCAAACCGCACTTAAAGGAAATCTTCACACAAAAAGAATTATTTACTCGCCTTCTTTTCATTTTAAACCTGTATGATTTCTTTATTCTGCAGGAAGATATTTTGAGAAATGTTGGTTAAAGGAAACCGTTGACTTCTATTGAGTTGTATTGTTTTTTTCCACAAACTAGAAGACAATGCTATTTTATTACAACATTTACGAAGATCTTCATTTGTATTTTGTAGAAGAAAGTCATACGGGTTTTGCAATAATGCTTTCTAATGCATTACATAAAGCATTTTAATTGTGAAGTGAACCCTCCATCGTTTTACATCATAACATAAGGGATCCATTTCTAGGCCATGTGTCTGCTTAGAAGTTTAGGTATCTTTAAGATGCATGTCCGACAGGGTCGGGTGAAGTTTAATCCGAAACAAATATACAAAGCTTCCATTAGCAACCCAGCATCTAGGAACGTATTATTCAACATCCCTATGGTCAAACGTATATGATTCAGGTGTTTAACTATTGAAGTTGTTTTGAGTCTCTGTCTGTCACTGTTTAAAGAGTATTACATGGAATCGTGTCGCTCACGTTCTCTTTTCTGAGCAGAACTATTGTGACCCAGTGTACTGTTGGATTGTGGTGGACCATGTGATCTGTTATTAATCTCTTTTATCTGAACCAAGTGTTCCAGTATCTGAGAGCTAACACTGAAGCTTAGAACAGTTCACGCACGCACGCACGCGCGCACACACACACACACACGCACGCACACACACACACACACTTCTCCTCTCCATCCTCTTTTTCAACAAACACTCTTGTCTTTCCGCGTCGAGCATGTGTTTAGGCCGTGATCAGGGCTTTGACACATTCTTACCGTGAGTCTTACTGAAAGTCTGACACACTTTGCCGCCCTCCGATCTGCAGTGCACTTCAGGAAGAACTTGTCAAAGCTGTACTAGTATATTTCAGTTTATCTGCAAGCGGCTCAAGTATTTGTTTCTATGAAGCTTGATGCACTTAGAGATTGTGCATACACAATCCAACCTCAGTGGAGATTCTTTATAATGTAATTTTTATTTGGGACAGCTGGAATGTTAGGCATTGTGGGTTTATTCCTGTCACCGACGGCTACACAGAGAGTACTGACTCTCACCCCAGTGGCGGCACCGAATGCTAATATGATAACAGCTTGCAGGGTGATGTCATGGCAACCAAGGGACAAGCCACAAATCTGTTAATTGAAAGGGTGTCTTTAATTTTTAGGCAAACTTGTTGATTAGGTTAACCAACTGTTGTTTGGGTTGCCTGTTATTCGTGTGTTGGTTTCACATCACATCTTGTCATCTGTATGTTTCTTTTGTATGATGAACACAAAAGAAGATATTTAGAAGAATGTTGGTAGTTGACACCCATTCACATGCACTGATTTTGTGTCCATACAATAGAAAAGAATGGGTGCCACTTCTGTTCTGTTCCTAACATTCTTTAAACTAGAATATTTTAGGGTGAACTAATACTTTAATAGTTCTTGGGATCCTGTTTGTGAATCATCAATATTGTTTGATTTGATATTTTGTTGGATTCTTTAATATCTCACTTTGTAAATACGGGTTTCTTTGATACACAACTAAACTTTTTAAGCAGTTCTTGTGTAGACCATGTTGTTATTTAGAAAGAAATTGAGAGTTGAATCATCAAGTGAGTCATGAAAGTAATTAGTATGCTTGATGGCTAATCTCTCTCTCTCTCTCTCTCTCTCTCTCTCTCTCTCTCTGGTCTCTCTCTCTGGTCTCTCTCTCTGGTCTCTCTCTCTCTCTCTGGTCTCTCTCTCTGGTCTCTCTCTCTGGTCTCTCTCTCTGGTCTCTCTCTCTCTCTCTCTCTCTCTCTCTCTCTCTCTCTCTCTCTCTGGTCTCTCTCTCTGGTCTCTCTCTCTCTGGTCTCTCTCTCTCTGGTCTCTCTCTCTCTCTCTCTCTCTCTCTCTGGTCTCTCTCTCTCTCTCTGGTCTCTCTCTCTCTCTCTGGTCTCTCTCTCTCTGTCTCTCTGGTCTCTCTCTCTCTCTCTCTGTCTCTCTGGTCTCTCTCTCTCTCTCTCTCTCTCTCTCTCTCTCTCTCTCTCTGTCTCTCTGTCTCTCTGGTCTCTCTCTCTCTCTCTCTCTCTCTCTCTGGTCTCTCTCTGGTCTCTCTCTCTCTCTCTCTCTCTCTCTGGTCTCTCTCTCTGGTCTCTCTCTCTCTCTCTCTGGTCTCTCTCTCTCTCTCTCTCTCTCTCTCTAAGCAGATATATGTTGGGTAAAGGGGCAAAGCGGAAACTAGACGAGGATGAAGACGGGCTGGAAGGCAAAGCGTTGGCGGCAGGAGTTGGAGCCGCAGTAACAGGCGACGGTCTCTCCAAGGTCTCCTACACCCTACAGCGGCAAACCATCTTCAACATGTCCCTCATGAAGCTGTACAACCACCGTGCGCTCACCGAGCCCAGCTTGGAGAAACGTGTGCTCATAAACAACATGCTGAGACGCATCCAAGACGAGCTTAAGCAGGAGGGAAACCTGCGGCCGCTCTTCTTTCCCCCCTCTCCTCCTCCCGATGACCCCGTGGACGAGGGATTCCGTGAGGCACAACCCGCTTTCAGCGTCCTGTCAATGGTGGCGTCTTCCCCTACTCAATCGCCGGCACCATCCTCACCTATCCTTTCGCCCCCCTCTGCAGGACTGTCAAACACAGCCCCCCTTGAGACCTGTCTCACCCCTGCTTCACTTTTAGAAGAGGACAGCGTTACGCTTTGCTCATCGCCATCTCCCCTACCCAGACTTTCTTCATCTGCGGCCCGTGACAGTTTTTCTACTGCCCTGGATGAGATTGAGGAACTCTGTCCACCACCCTCACCAACAGCTACGACCGCAGCGCCCGGTGCTACCAGTCCATCTAACCTCACAGTGGCCCTTCAGATGCCATTGTTGCCCACACCCTTAAACTCAGGGGCCTTAGACTCCAAAGACTGCAGTAAACCCTGCAGCCCAAAGCTTGAAGGGCCGGTCCCCCTGCCTGAGGAACGCCCGCCGGTCCCAAACGCAGAGCCCACTAACAGCATGGACATGAGCACCTCGCTCTCATCCTCTTCCTCAGGCTTTCTAACAGATCTGGCCCTGGACGACATACTGTTCGCTGACATTGACACCTCAATGTACGATTTTGACCCCTGCACCTCTTCCTCGGGTGCCGCCCCCTCCAAACTGGCGCCCATGGTGACGGCGGATGAACTTCTAAAGAGTCTTTCACCGTACAGCGGCGCTTCTCCTGCCGTCACATCAAACCAGTCTTTCAAAATGGACCTTACAGAACTGGACCATATTATGGAGGTGCTTGTGGGATCGTGAGCAGGGTCTTAGGCGATGCAAAACCAATCAAAGAGTTTTTAAATACAAACTGAGAATGAAACTGAAGAATCGTGTGTTTTTGTACAGTTCTGTTTGTGTCGTTTTAAATGACTAGGAACTTCAAGGTGACCATGCCCAGTACTATTTCTCAACACTGTGCATGCACTGTGCTTGCCTTTTCCAAAACTGAACATGAAGTAATCTACAGACCACACTTTGGCTTCTGGCAGATCTTAGTGCCTTCATCATTTATGACCACTTGGTAAACTCTATTCGTCAATCCGTCTTGCCTTTTCTAACCATTTCTAATCAATCTAGACTGATCGCCGGAGAAGGACTAAACTATCTGTCCTCCTCAATATGTAGGTTGAAGAATGAACAGCCTGATTTCTGTGTTCTTTCATTTTCACTGAGCACAATGATTTTAATAGTAACTTCTATGTTCATGTTTGTCTGAGCTATTTAATGCCTAATGGCATTTTAGTGATATTTTGTCTGTATTTAGAATGTTTGTCTTTTCGCTTTCATTTCACTGTCCTTTTACCTTCCTTAGGTAAAACATATACATTTATGAAATGTATGCATTTCCGGAATGCGCTTTACCGGTTTATTTATACAGTACATGGATGTTTGGAGTGGTCAGATATTTACAGTCAACCAAATTCTTGTGATCTGCCGTAATGGCTCAGATTCCACATGTTTACATCTCAGCTGGCAATAATAGACATTTTTCATTCTGGTGCACATTTTACAGATACATTTCTTTGATACGGTGTGTTGTCCCGAGCTGGAAATGACCAAGCCAATGCTAAAACCCCTTTATGCTATAAGTAATGTATGCAATCAATACTTTTTTCAAACAGTTTAGTGTCTACATCTCTTACATGTTTCTTGTTGTCCGTGTCAAGTCCTCACTATAACTTCTCTATTTGTGGCTTTAGTTGAGGCATTATATCATCTCTCTGAAACAGTGGCGCTTTTTGTTGTAGTGCTTCACTAATGCTCGGCAAGAGGGTCTGTGCATGTCTGTTCATGCCGAAAAGAAAAACACCAGAAACTTGTAAGTTGGTGGTTGCTATTATGCGTGTTCATTTTCAACACGATTTCCATCCTTTTCTGTTTGCCAAATGTCTTTTAACAGCGCAACGGTACATTTCTTTTAACGTACTAATGCATGCAGGATTATGGCTCATAAATGTACAGATGTCAGATTTTGTATAGTTTGGTCTTATTTTATCTTATTTATGCTGTTTTTTGTTTGAGTTTAAATTAATATTGTTCCTGTTTGAAATGGATCCTCTCTCTGTTGCCTCCTGGGTTTTTTAGTGTTGTTCGGCCAGTAGAAACGGTCCCATTTAGGCAGACTTCCCACATTTTTGCGTTTGTTCACCAGTAGGGTTCAGCAGTCTGCTGGTGATGTGTTGTAAAATCTTTATAAGAAGTTCATAAAAAGCATCGGACCTTATCTGATAAAGATTGTTTGCGTGCAATTGTAAGCACCGTAGAGTCACTAAGAAGACCACTGAATTCAGATTGGTTGAAATCTTTGATAACTTAATGTATGTTTGATGGCAGGGGACCAGTTTTCATAGCAGTTGTATTAGTATGACAAAGCTGCACCGCACAAGTTATACACATGCTTGGATACTGAAACAATGAAGTGCACAAAACGATTATGAGGGGTTACATTTATAATACCATTGTGATATGCAATGTCGGAGGAATCTGTAAAGCTTTTCTCATCAAGTTAAAACTCACAACCTTTCTATAGCAGGTGTATATTGTTCAGGTGTAACCATTCAATATCTGACATTTGAGCTTTAGGTTTGAGAGCATTTGACACGAGCAGCAGTTTGGATTTGTTACAACCCAGAAGACAAAAGAGAGAATTTCTATACTTTAACCACGAGCGATAACGCGAGCCTAGCGGACAATACTATGGAATCAAAATGATGATTATTATTATAGGAGTTTTTGGATTTGGAGTGATTGTTTTTATTTGAAGTTATTTATTTTTTCTTTTCTTGTGTAAATATATTTATTTTAATGTTAAGCTAACATGCCGGTTGTGATTTGTACAGAATTGGAGATAGGAATGTATTATGCTTACGGGAATGTATCACTGCTTATTAATTGGGGTGGAAGCCATTTTTTCATCTTGTTTTAATAATGCATTATTTTTGTGTTTGTTTATTTTCTTGTATTATAATTCGGGGTGGTGTTTGTGCTCGTCTCGAAGTCAACACTCCCTGCCCCTATTTAATGATGAGTATTTAATGTTCTTTGTATTTCAGAGAGTGTGCAAGGGAAAGGGTTGTGAAGCAATACTTTATTCGCTACAAACTTCAGAATTTCAATCTTCCAAAGCCTATTTGTGGGAAAATCTTTTGATCGCCCTCAATGCCAAATGTACAAAGAAAGCCGCGTGATTTCTGATGTTGGTGGGTGGTTGTTTTTAAACGCATCTCACTGTCTTCATCCTGTACGTCAGTCTTCAACCAATGGTTCAAGCCACACATTCGAGGAAGTCAAAGTGAAGTGGTTTCAGGACAGTGACCGCTGGGATTATGTGTGTGCATGTGTGGATGCGTGTGCGTGTGAGAGAGACAAAACGTGTGGTGGGATCTGAACCCTTTTTCTGCTCTTTAAGTAAGGCCGTACCTTCAAGCCTCGGAGCTGTGCCTTTTTCTATGCAATATTACCGACGTAAATATCCCATCAACTGATGATCACTGTATTTGCATCAAGATAAGGACTGTAGAATATATATAAATTATGGACACGTGTCTATGAATTGGAAACAGTCTTACTTTTCTAGTTTTATATTATACAATAAAAAGATTTGAAAGAATTATGGTGTGCTTGTTGTCATTTCCTGAGAGGTGCTTTGGTAAATGCTTTAAAAATCGTTCATTTCATTCTAAAATAAAGTGTGCATTAATGGATCAGTATGTCATTTCTGTGTGGGAGTTGTAGAAGTGAGGCAGAATCATCCGGTTCTCTCCGCTCACACAGCTGCTCTACATAAAACAGCGGACATTTCTTTGAATCAACAGTTGCCTCCATTTTGCACCCATGACTCATGGGCTGGTAGCAAGAGTCTATTTCCAGTATTGGGGCCGCACAGCTGTGTAGAAGGAACGGCTTTAGCATGTGGCAGTGTGTTTGTGAAAGAAAGGCCAGCTCAAAGCCTTCTGAACTGATCTCAGGTCAGTGGGAAGGTTT